>JACDNR010000892.1:0-37294 GCA_013421045.1 Propylea japonica | reverse complement strand
CATTCCTTAAAGAATTCATCAAATATAGTACATTCGGGACCACCTGATGTGCGTTATTCATCGTCGACTTTTGTTCGCTGTTTCAAGAGAATAGCTTACTATCGTGTTGCACAAAAGTATGTACACTGATCAACAATTGCTAGGGATCACTTATGTACTTCTATTCATTTGTATTTTTTTCAAATTATCTCGTGAATATCTGTACACTATGTTCTCTAAGGAAAAAGTAAGATGTTTTGAGTTGATCATATCAAAGTTTTCCTCACTTCATCGGCTCTTGTTCACAAAATCGATTATTATCTGTAGCTGTTAGAGGTGGAGTGAAAAGCACTGTGGTATTTGTTATTAAATCTGTTTTTTTTTCTCTCGTTCAACACATAAGTGACAATAATTGAAGAAATTGAACAATATCGCTTATCAGTCATGCCGAGAAGACGTTTGGCTCCTGTGCAACTGGACCAAATCATACGGTGTATACAGGAAGGTTTGTCCCAGCGGAAGTGTCCCCGGTGGTTTGAATGTTTCGCAAAGTATCGTGAGTCGGGCTTGGAATAGGTTCATCCAAAACGACTCAGTAGCTTATGTTCATGGGGAAGTCGGCAGCGCAGTACAACAGCTGCCCAATCGTCTTTTGATCTTCAATGCTAGGAGAAATCCCACTTACCCGTCGTCGCGGCTCAATTACTAGAGTTGCAACAGGAGTTCTAATTTCGAACCAGACTGTAACGACGACTACATGTTCGTGGTTTGAGAGCACGTAGGAGGTACAACATCCCCGTTTGAATAGGGAACACCCGGTTTCATCGACGACAATGGGCTGAGGAGCACCGCAATTGGACACTTGAAGATTGGAGCCGATGTTTATTTTACGGATGAGTCTAGATTTTGTTTGTCAACTCCGATGGAATTTCTTGTTGAAGGAAAGAGGTCGAAGGTATGCAGAACAGTTTATGGTAACCACAACAGCTTTTGGCAGAGGTTCTATATTGTATGGGGAGGCATTTTTTTGAACCAACGCACAGAGTTGGATGTCTGCAGAACACCACTATGACCATCAGAGATATCACGATATGATTATTGAAACCATAATTGTTCCGTTTGCGGCTGCCTGGACGAGAATTTCATTTTAATTGACGATAATGCCCGTCCACACCGTAGTCGTCTGGTTAATGAAGCGCTAGAAACTCATGCTATTGATAGGATGGACTGGCCAGCTCGCTCTCCAGACATGAATTGCATCGAACATGTCTGGTCTGAGATGTCTAGACAATTGTCAACCTAAAAACAACCGATCAATAACCTGTAGGACCTTTCTAACGCTTTACGGGATATATGGACGAATTTGCCCCAAAATTTTATAAATCGTTTGATCGAAAGTATGCCTCGTAGGGTAGAAAGCTTGAGTCGAGCTCGTGGGGGACCAACTAGGTACTGGCTTAACCGAAACTTCAGCCTTCTTGTGGTTTCATCATAAAATTTTTTATGTTATTCAAACACAGCATTTTGAGTGTTCCTAATAAAGTCTTTTTTTCTCTCCAACTTTCCATGTTTTCATTCTTTCTCAAGTGAACCATATTATCAACTGAAAATACTCTGATATCTGACTAATTTATAATCTTGGAGCGAATATTTCAGAAATAATTTAGAACAAGTAAGTGATCCCTATCAATTGTTGAGCAGTGTAGTTTTCGATTTTGAGCCGGGGATGGTTTCAAACGACTGGGTCAGACAAACTGACCAAGAATCCGAGGTCGGAAATAATCCTGTCCGGTCAACCGCCTGGCCGTGAGCACGATAAATACCGAATGAATGAAGTTAGTGCTTTGAAACATCGGAGGTAGGTTCAGTTTCCAAATACCGCTGTTGAGTAGGTTAGCGGACCAAATCTTTTTACAATTTCTGGTCGATGTCACTCCCTTACAGGACGAGTTACAAACTTGAAATTTTCATGGCAAAGTTGATACATCCACATATCTATATGCGTACATGAGAATGTTAGATTGGTTGACTGGCTTAGGAGGCTTCATCTCGTTGATTTTTCACCATTTACGGAATTACAGATCCGATCAATGTCAGAGTTGATTTAACGCTAGAACAGCGACGCACATATTTGTCCTACATTTCCTCATTAAGAGAGTTCGAAAAAAACATTTCTTCAGAACCGCTTCATTAGAAAATTTTGAAAAATAAAAATTTTAGTCAGTAGTGCCGGTCTGGACCAAAATACTCAAGAGTGAAAAAGTTTGATAGGTCTGTTACCTCAATATCTCATTTGCGTTCGTCAGCAGATCAGTTAGGTTGACTAGTTTCTAAGTAACTGTCCATGAAATAATTCCTTTATATTGCCCACTATTTCATAAACTTCTCATCCGGTCGATTTGAAATTCATTTTTTACTGAAATTTGTTGTGTGCAAGCCTACGGCAGATCATAAGCACGACTACTTTCGAAGGAATGAATTTAAAGCTCGAAATTTTTAGGGTAGGTTTGAATTTGAAGAAAAAAGTTGAATTCATTGAAGAGTTTAATGAAACCAATAGCTCTTAGGAGATTCAACTTTGATTGATCGTTTTCCTCATATGAACAAACGCGCAAAGTCTTCAGTCACAGGTATTATCAATTTTTCATTGGAAGAGCCTTCACAGATTTCATTTCAGATAATTCGTTTATCTGCGATTATTTTCACAGAAGGAGCAATTCAACTATAAATTGGAAACCCATTTCAATTCAAATAAATGAAAAATTAATAGAATATACTATGAAATCTGCCCTTCAAAACTATGAGAGCTCTAGTTAATAATCAATCCATAAGGAAGCACATCATCATTTCATCATTTAATAGTATGAGAGGTGGAAAAAAACAGTTATTACTCATGAAATATCTTTGGCATGCTGCCATATGTACCTATAAAAATCCGAAATCTGAATTAATGATGAAGCTAGAAAAATAAAATTTCAGTAGAAAAGGCGATTTCGCCATTTCCCATTTCCATGAGAGTCCTAATCGTTATCATAATTTTCCCTTCAATTTCAAAGAAGAACGAGATGGAAATTCCCAATAATATGAAGTTTGATGGGCTTGCATATTCCAAACTATTGGCTTTCTTAAGTATGTAGGTACGAGTCACATAATTATTTCGTGCACGACACATTATACAAAGACATTTTCTGAAATCACAACCAGTAATTTCTACGAAGACATATTAGTTCCACTGCCATGAAATAAAAGTCTATCAATTTCCTGGAAATTTAAAAAGATAGGTGCTCAGCGTGTAATCAGCATCGAAATATTGAATTTTCGATTTCTCAAAAACGATACAAAAAAAGTACCTATGATGGACCACTAATAGGCACTAATTAGGCACTAAATATTGGACAACGGTTTAGTATTATTGCTTTCAAATTATCGCTAACTGCCAGAGAAAATTTGCCAATTGACGGATTTAATAAAAATTTAAGAAAATACCTGGGCAGGAGCTTCTGAGCGCTCATTCTTTGGTGGAGCAATAAGACTATTAACTAAAATTTTATATGAGATTAATACCAAATATAATATGAATTAAGAACCTCGTTACAATCGGAATATATGCTGAAAATTAGTCAGAAAATGAAATATGTAAACAATAAAAATCAAGAAAATTGAATTCTATGGTTCTGATGATGCGATCCTCTTGAAATTTTGCATGAACATTTAGTATATCAGCTCTCATTCTCAAAATAAATTTCACTCGAGTCGGATATTCTGTTATGGAAATATATGGATTCTTCTTTCAATATTCGTATTGAGTTTTCTATGATTCTGTTAACACCATGGCAACAAAATTTTGCATGAAGATTCAGTATATCAATCTTCATCTTCAGAAGAAATTTTACTCCAATCGTATATCCTGTCATGAAAATATAATGATTCTTCTTTTCAATATTCCAATTAAATTTTTTATGGTTCTGTTAATATTATGACCACCAAATTTTCGATGAACATTCGGAATATTTCACTCGAATTGTATATCTTTTTGTGGAAATAGGAAGTTAATTTTTTTCAATATCCCAATTGATTTTTATCTAGTTCTGCATAAGGCTTGTTTTGAGCATCTTGCATTTGGCTGTAACCTTTCATTTCGATTGGTTTAGTGTTTTCTGAAATTTTGGAAACACAAATTTTGAATGGCCAAATTTTATAGAACACCCTGTACGATTTGGCTGGTTAACAAAGTTAACTGAGCTATTTGGAACCCGAAATTATTCGAAAGTTATTGTGCTAACGGACGGCCCCACGGACAGTATTGAATTTGACCACGAATTCGTCATCAGGGAGCCTAACACTATCGTTGGAGACCATTTTCAGCTCAAAATTCGAAAATTACTGACATTTCGGCAACACGATATAGCACTCGTTTAAGTAGAGCGAGCGCTAAAAAATGATACTAACACGCCTTTGTGGAATTTTTGCTTTGCGCTTAATTGCTTGGATTCGAACAGATTATAGTTCATATACAGCAATCTGAACGATTCAACCATTCTTTATTCCATTTCACTTCAAATGAATGAAAAATTAATATCATATACTATGAAGTCTGCCCTTCAAAACTCAATTGAATAATCAACCCGTAAGGAAGCACAATATCATTTCATATCATAATAGTATGGGGAGTGAAAGGGAACAGTTATTATTCATGAAATTTCTGGGCATGCTGCCATGTGTAGGCTATAAAAATCCGATATCTGCAAACTTCCCTGCTTCCGAATTAGTGATAAAGCCAGAAAAATAAAATTTCACTAGAAAATGCTATTTCACGATGAACATTAACATCCCCATTTCCACGAGAGTCATAAAAGTTATCATAATTTTCCCTTTAAGTTCAAGGGTAAACGAGATAGAAATTCCGAAGGAAATCGATGCTACGAAGTTTGATAGGCTTGCATATTTCAAACTGTAGGCTTTCTAAAGTATGTAGGTACAATAAATATTTCGTGCACGACACATCGGTAATTAGGCATTTTTCGTATTTCACCCGGTAATTTGGATGGAAATTGAGTTATTCCATTATTTATGTCGGGTTACTATTTTCAGAAGTTCGAGATGTTTCATGTCGAATTCTGAAACGCTGAATGGGTCACGGCATGCATATTCTCTTTTTTCTTGGATATTCATGGAATAATAAATCATTTGGCTGTTTAGGGGATAGAAAACGACAGGAACTTAGTGCAGAAACTCGTAAAAATATTCGGTCTAGATGGGAAAACGGATTTCACCTTCTATGTAGGAGATAGAAATCGAAATGTCTTTTGAATGTCTTTTATTTCCGAGGAACTTCATGAATAAAAAACTGCGTGAAGCTAGGAAACAGAAAAGGAGACACGAAGAGACAAAACGGAGATTTGTAAGTTGTTGAGACCTGAGCAATTTTTTATACGGTTAGGATTATGATGGGAGAATATCCTTTTATTTTTTTTCAACAAAAACATATCCATATATCATGTTGAGTTGCATATTGGTAATTCTAATCTGTAAAATCAAAAGTTAATTTTCATTAGCAAACGTGCAATTTTACCTCAGCAAAAATGATTCAGTAGGTAGTTATCAATTCATTTTAGCGAAGAAAATTATGTCGAAATGAGTTTCTAAAAGCAAAGACGAAAGAGGTGAGAATGTGATACTAGTTTTGTGATTTAGAATAAGTAATAGAAATTATTAGGTTATTGAGAACTAGGATGACGTCTTATTGTTTTCGAATTAACTCGAATTTATGAATGAATTTTATGATATACATTAGAAAGAAATGAACTATGTGAATTTTTTCTAAGCTAAAATAATAATTTCAATACTAAAGAGTAACAAATCTTTTTACTGCCGAGAAGGTGTCGCTTGCCTGCACTTACTCATCATTGTGAATATTGGTTACTCTTTAGTATTGAAATTATTATTCTTTGAAGTATTTTCTGTGCGATTCATTTTCAAAGAGTGACTAAATCTGCTTTTTGAAAGGTATCTTGACTTCTTGAGCGTGTGTTTTGTAGACAGCATTGACCGAAACATTGAATAGATGAGGCCCAAATAAGGCAAATAGACTAAATAATAATTCCATAAAGGACCCCGCACATTTTGTATGAGAATTGGCTCCCGGTGGATTTGGCTGAAAATTTGATATGATGTTCTACTAATCCTTCTGATCAAATCTCTCCACAGTCACGAGGATGAAAAATGCATACTTCTAGGAGTTTTTAGCGATTTCTTGTATCCATTATGGCTTACGTATTACCGTTCACACAAAAATGTTTGAGAATATTTCGTGATTATTGAAAGCAGATTCTGTCAATTCGAAATATTTTCAAACATTTCTGTGCGAACGGTAATAAGTAAGCCATAATGGATACAAAAAATCGCTGAAAACTCCTAGTATTATGCATTTTTCAGCTTCGTGACTGTGGAGACATTTGATCAGAAGGATTAGTAGAACATCATATCAAATTTTCAGCCAAATCCACCGTGAGCCAGTCCCATAATACGTAAGCTATAATGGATACAAAAAATCGCTAAAAACTCTTAGAAGTATGCATTTTTCAGCTTCGTGACTGTTTAGATATTTGATCAGAAGGATTAGTAGAACATCATATCAAATTTTCAGCCAATTCCCATACAAAATATGCGGGGTCCTTTTCCATTATATTCTGAGCAGAAAAGAAGATATTCTTTCATGCAGAGGCAGTGAGTGCTTTGTTTGACCAATTGTTAAGGGTGGATAAATTCTATCCTTGAATCCATTTCAGTAGCTAAAGTTTATCGAAACTCTGGAACGTGTAGTGTACCAATCACATCTACAAGAAGTAATTCATTTATATCCTCCAAACTCAATTCGTTTTGATGTGAATAAACAATTTTCGGTAGGGGGTAGTGTATGTATAATGTGATTTAGGTATCAAATGAAAACTTCCAATCAGCACCCTCTAAAGAATATTTTAAATTATTCGTACTGTCACTAGAATATCAATTTCCGCCGATTTGTGCCAGGAACTAATGCTTCTGTGGAACGAGCATTTTCGTAAATTAATGATTTTATGGATTTCGGACAAAATCCAATTGCCGATTGAATGTGAAGGCCATGTTAATTATCCAAATGAACTGTACTCTTTTATGTCCTGGAATGTATAGTGGTGGCAACCGAATTGTGAACTATTTTCTTCCTATTGTACTTCGGGCTTTATTCATACATGTCCTTATCCAAACTCCACTTCTAATTACTAGCAATGTATACAGATGTGGAAGAAACGGATGGAAACACAGGAGTTTCAGTGTTAAATTCACGCTGGTTCGGAGTCCAGTGAAGCAGTGGAAGAATCGAAACCTCGGAGCGATGCGATGTTGAATAAGCGGCTGATCTGTTGGAATGGCAGTCTGTAGTGAGTGGGGAAGCGCGCAAGCAACGATCTAGGATCGAATCACGATACACAAACCAAACGGGAGATGGATAACATCGCATGACTATTGAAAATGAATACGACAAATTTTCTCCACTCTTATGGGCGCCATGGGCGGAAGTTATTTGCCTCAATGAATGAAACAAATAATTCCTGTGAAAATTAATATTCAGGTCTTTTTCGTCATAACTGGTTTGAAAATAAAATAATTAATTAATTGGTAGCTGTCGAACTGTCGGAATAATTTGATTCTGTAATAGATCCAAATATTTGTAGCGTTTAGGTTACCATTGATGAAAACTGGCCCTATCATGTAATTACCCAGTATTCGTTTGGCAAGAGAAGTGGATGTGTGTGCTGCTGTTGAAACCAGTGCACCTTGTTCTAGCAGAAAAATTGCCCAGCAAGTCGATTTGGGCGATAGAACTGTTCGGAATATTATGAAAATAAATGGTTACAAATGTTATAAGGTGCAAACATTTCAGGAAATTTTTCCAGAAGACCATTTCAAAAGAATGGAATTCTGGGAAAAGATGATGGAAAAAGAGAATGAGATTAGTTCTTTTCTGAGTAATATCTTATTCACGGATGAGTCATCGTTTTCATTGCATAGAAAACATAACCCATCCGTAGTAAGATATTGGTCTAAGGAGAATAAGCACCTGAGTATTCCTGTGCGTACCCAGTATCCTGAAAAACTTAATGTTTGGACAGGAATGCTGGGTAATTACATGATAAGGCCATTTTTATCGATGGTAACCTAAACGCTGTAAAATATTTGGATCCATACCAGAATAAAATACCCAAGTCATAACGCAAGCGTAGTCACACAATATCTAAGAACGACTTTTTCTGACCACAAACGGAACCATCAAATGGCTCCCCAGATCTCCAGATTTATTTCCCAATGATTTCTTCTTTGGGGATATCTCAAAAATATGGTGTATTGGCAAGAAATTGAAAGAGAGACGAACATTATTGAATTAAGGTCCAAAATAATCCAACTTTGTTCCAAAATACGCCAAAGTACGCCGAATCTTCTCCGAGATATGAGATTAAATCTTTATAACAGATTAATTTCTGTTTTTTTTTTCATATTTTTATTTTCGTTGAATTTATTTTTGTTTTTCGTAGAATTTATTTTATTTTCAAACCAGTTATGATGACGAAAAAGAACCTGAATATTAATTTTCACAGGAAATTATTTGTTTCATTCATTGAGGCAAATAACTTCCGCCATGGCGCCCAAAAGAGTGGAGAAAATTGGTCGTATTCATTTTCAATAGTCATGCGATGTTATCCATCTCCCGTTTGGTTTTGTATCGATATTCGATCCTAGATCGTTGCTTGCGCGCTTCCCCACTCACTACAGACTGCCATTCCAACAGACCAGCCGCTTATTCAACATCGCATCGCTCCGAGGTTTCGATTCTTCCACTGCTTCACTGGACTCCGAACCAGCGTGAATTTAACACTGAAACTCCTGTGTTTCCATCCGTTTCTTCCACATCGTATATTCAAATACATATAGCCATTATGTTCGAAGCAATCAACTTGAAATATCACACATGTTCTGTAGAGTCGTTCACATGTCGTTGGCCCCACTGAACGACACGATAAAAAAAATAAATAAGATACTGTTGAATGGTTTGATGTCTTCCCGAAAATAATTGTTATATGGAAAAAACGCAGCTCTTCTTCAGTGGCTACTGATAAATAATAAGGTAGAAAATTCTTCAAGTGATTTTTTCACTATTGTAAGATTTTTCTTCTTTTCATTGAGCTTACAACAGACAAACAACCAATTTTATTTTGACTATCTGTATTGTGGTCACCGTGCCTAAAATTCATTCCGTTCGTTCACGTAATGTTCAAACATACTTTTAACAGCGAATTTTTTTTGTACCAACACCGAATAGTTGTAGACTATTACTGAAAAATCCGAAATTAACATACATTTGGACAGAACAATGCATAAGCACGAAAAAGTAAAAATTCAAATAATATTTTCTTTTTTTCAATGCGGTCAATTTATAATACAAAAAAGTTAAATAAAACACAGTTTTTCCCGATTTCACTGAAAATTGCCAGAACATTCAACTCAAGAAAAATATAATGGTCGAAGGATTTCAAAGCCTTATTATTCGTGCATACATGTATAATAAACCTTCTGGGAAACGGTATAATGAATCTGTTTCCACATCGCCAACGTTACGGGCCTCTGATTATGGAACATTAACTTGTGGGGGATAACTAGGAAAAGTATACTCATAATTCTCCTACACGTACTTGGAAACTCAACCGACAAAGGTAGAGTATATGGGAAACTATCTCAGCAGAATAAATATCGACGGACTCGAGGGTATCTCCTTGAATTCGCAATCTAGATGCCATACAGCTGAAATAATAGTAAGAAGGTGGGATTTTGGGTTCAGTGTAAACGTTTGAAATACTATGTATATCGACCTTTAAATTTCAGGAACTTCTGGGAGAAATGGGGAATCTATCAGCATAGCGTAAACGTTTCAAATATTACATCGTGCCAAAGGAGTAACGTTTCATATTCGTCACCCCCTAGCTCCACACCTTTTTTCTCAAGTAATATAATATGTAGGTTGTGATCATCGAATGTAAATAGGAAGTAATCAAATTATAATATATTGATGTATGCATCAGCTAATCCATATATTCCTATTTGAAAAAAATAAGAGGGTTTACGAGGCGTGAGAGTAAAAGATGTCTAAGTCAAGAAGCATAGAGAGACCTGCATTTGAAATTAATAATTCAACTTGCAGTACTCTCCATTACAAACTGTGAATATTCCCCAATTTTTTTATAGAAAAATTCAGAAAAGCCCTGAGCAGGAGCTCGTCCTTTCGTGGAGCAATAAGACTATCACCTAAAATTTAATGAGGGACTTGAGATTGATACCAAATATATAAATGCAGAATCCTCAGCACAATCGTTATCATAAACTGAAATTTATTCAAAAAATGAAATATGTTAAAAATAATTAATTACAAAAATTTAAATCAATGGTTCAGATGATGCGATCCCTTGAAATTAGTCGAAAGTAGTTCTCATTCTCAAAATAAATAATAACAAAGTTTCTTCTTTCAATATGTCAATTGAATTTTTTATGGTTTTGTTAACACTATGGCCACAAATTTTGCATAAAAATTCAGTATATCAATCCTAATTCACAGAAAAAATTTTACTCGAATCGGATATCTTTTTTTTTATATTGCAATTGAATTTTCTATGGTTTTGTTTGAACTATGGCGACGAATTTTTGGATAAACCTTCAGAATATCGAGCTCCATTCAAAAAAAATCATTCGAATCGGATATAGTTTTATGGAAATATTCCAATTGAATTTTCTACTACGGTTCTGTTCACACTTGGGCCACGAGATTTTGCATGAGGCTTGTTATCAGCATCTTGCATTTGGTATTCATTCCGATTGGTTCCGTATTTTCTGAGATATTGAGAAGCAAAAATTTTGAATGTCCATATTTTATGGAACACCCTACGATTTGGGCTGGTTAACAGACTCAACCGAGCCATTTGGACACGAACTCATCCTGAAAATTTCAAGTCTCTAGGCCCTAGTGCTAACGGACGGCCGTACGGCCCCACGGGCAGAATTGAATTTGACCACGAATTCGTTATCAGGCAGTCTAACCCTAAAGTTTGGGACCATATTCGGCTCAAAATTTGAAAATTACAGATATTTAGGTCAAATCATATTGAACTCATTTAAGTAGAACGAGCGCTCAAAAAACGGCTCAACCGATTCTACTTTCAGCCATACCGCTGGATAGGTTATCAATGCTTCGCATTTGATGTTTTACAATCCATATAATCTCATTTTAAAAATGAGTGAAAAATGCTATCCTCTTGAAATTCTGCAGGACATTCAGTATATCAATCTTCATTCATGAAATAAATTCCACTTCAGTTGAATATATCTTGTAAGAGAAATATAAAGATTCTTTTAGAGTTTGTGATGCCATTAGTTTTAAATATTTATTTTCTGGCAGAAATGAAAAATCTTTCAACATAGCTATCTGAGAGTATGTATATTTTAACAATTTGCTTATTATTTCAATAATGAATCAGTGCTATTCGAGCTAATTTCAATACAATTCGGCTCATCAATCTGATTTTCCTCTCAATATGATCTATAGTACGAAGAATACCTTTACTCATAATTATTCTCCTATTTGTATCTTCGATACTCAACAGATACTGCGAAGGTATAGTACAGGGTGCGACAGAGAGGACGGACGTTTTCAAAAAGTCATAAAAGAGTTTATTTCTACTCAAAAACAAATTTATAGATGCAATAAGGTTCACAAGGAAATAGCATTTGAGACAGTCAAGTGTGGAAAATAACCTCAGGCATGTGGTGGCCGGAAGTTCGCATAGACTCTCTCCAACATTGCTCCTTCAATTTTGGCGACTTCCACGAGAAATGCTTCCTTCAATTCGTCCAGAGTTCGGTGCTTGTTGTCCGTATACTCTAGCCTTGAGGTGTCCACAAGAAAAAATCGCATATGGATAAATCTGGGGACCGAGGAGGCCAATGAACATCTCCAAATCTGGAAATGAGGCGACCAGGAAAGAGAGGGCGAATAACGTTCATTGTTGCTCTGGCTGTTTGGGAGGTCACCCCATCCTGCCGGAACCATACACGTCGGGTTGGAATACGACGCCACGCCGTCTTAATTCAGGCACAAAGAAGTTAGTTATCATTTCGATGTAGCGCTCTGAGTTCAGGTAACAGCACTGCATCAACGATTTCGGCCACCACATGCCTGAGGTTTTTTCTACACTTGACTGTCTCAAATGCTATTTCCTTGTGAAGCTTATTGCATTAATAAATTTGTTGTTGAGTAAAAATCAACTGTTTTATGACTTTTCAAAAACCGTCCGTCCTCTCTCCTGCTGCCGCACCCTGTATATGGAAAACGATCTCAGCAGAATAAATATCGATGGACTCGAGGCTTAGCCAGTGAATTCGGCCATCTAGATGCCATACAGCTGAAATAATAGTAAGAAAGTGAATTTTGGCTCGGCATAAACGTTTTGAATTTTATATAGATGTTCAAGCACTTCTGGGTTTGTGTTGGCATAAGATCTGAGTAATTATTTTCTGAGGGAGATGGAGAAGCTATCAGCTAGGTTTATAATATGAATATGCCCGACTCAATAAATATCCTCTTAATTGAATGAGAAATAAGAGTTAACTGAGCTAATTTTCACAGAAATTGGCTCATCAATCTTAACATATTCTCATCTTAATTTGCTTTACTGTTTCAAGGATGGATGCTTCAGTTATTTCACAACTCTTCTTGGTGAATTTTGAGTGCCATGAGACCAGTCATGAAATTTCAAGCATCAAATACAAAATTTGAATTCGAATAATATTTCGAATTGAATGTGCTGAACGAAGTCATCAAAATGAATCCAGAAAATGTACAGAATATTTAAAGTATATTTTTGAAAACTTATTCAAGTTTTATTATTCATAAAGGAAATTATGGAAAACGGATTGATATAATCAATAAATTCAATACCCTCATAATAAATTACATACGTATATTTTATTCTCAGCATAGAATACTTAAGGTATATCTTCTAAATGAAGCACTAAACATTTTATGCTCTTGAAATTTTCTATTATTACTTCACACGATTTTTCCGATAGAACGTCAAACCATTATCAGTTTTTTGCAATTGAATGTTTCAGGTGATATGATTATAGCAGACTACCGACTACCGGTGGCAAATGACAATATAAGCGCCAAAATCAATTCAATAATCAAAAAGTTCTACGTAAGCAGTAAGATTCAACCAAAAGTCAGGTTCAGTTGTTGCTGAAACACAAAAGAAAACTTTTGATTAATTACTGCAAACGGTATTTAATTTTACAGGATTTTACAGTATAATAAATGTTCTTCCTTCTCAACTACAGAAAATTATCTCACGAAAATAAGCTTCCGGACATCAAGTTATTGTGCGTGCTGAAACATCATATAAGTACCACTCCAATTGAAGCGGTCAAAGCATTATATTATATTATATTAGGAAATTCTTGTCATTGTAAATGACTAACGTCTACCTAGTCCGGTTTGAGCAATTCGGTGTCATTCACGAAAATATATTAGTTTGTTATTAAGAGTTATCGAAATGCAAAAGAGGCGCAACTTATATAAAGTTTCCTTTATTTTGACATCTGCTCATGCTCATCAAAGAAAGATATTAAGGTGGCCTCTAATAAAATACGGGCCTCCCTTACATATACATGAATGAAGAACGACCGTATTGAAATAAAAGATCCCTTTTTTTGACAGTTCTATCATCCTGTTTGGTCATTTTATATCAGTACCAGGTATGAACCCTAGTCAGGTACT
Organism: Propylea japonica; assembly: GCA_013421045.1. NCBI lineage: Eukaryota > Metazoa > Arthropoda > Insecta > Coleoptera > Coccinellidae > Propylea > Propylea japonica. The sequence continues at coordinate 23,460 of JACDNR010000892.1, read as the reverse complement.
CTTTCTTTTTTTGCACTGATCAATTTGAAATTTGATACTGAATGATCAAAACCAGAAAAAAATTTTTAATCTAGAATTTTAAATACATCTGAACTTCCACCAGTTAAGATGTGATATACTTACTCACTCAATATATATTAGCACAAATAATTATTTGAATTTATCTTACACATGATACCTCACTCATAAATTCTTTTGGTGGCAGAAGAGAGTTTCGCTCCATTTTTTGCGCATTTCCATTAGTATAATATTTAAAGGTCTGTGTGTACGGTTGTGGAAAATTCAAATGTCAAAACTCCGAAACTACTTGACCGATTTCGCACGTTAACGAATTCAACCGCGGCATTTGGATGGTGTTCATGACCGGTCGTGTTTACCTCGTATTCTTCATCAGTGAGTCTTACCGAGTCGTTCGATGAGACACCCGGCTCAAAATTTGAAAACTAAACACATTTGGAAGAATCAATATCATACTGTTTCCATTGGAAAAAGCGCTCAAAAATATTCATGTTCTGAGTTTCATACATGACACAAAATTTGGATTGAATATTTTCATCGTAAGAATGATCGAGAATAATACTAAATCATTAAAATTATAACCTAAAAATAAAAATTCTTGAATCTAGAATTTTAAGTATAGTCCGTTCACGAAAGGCGTTTCTTTATTTATCTGAAGTTGGCAGTATTTACTGTCATAAAGTAAAATAAAGTAAACGTTGTCGAATATACTCGGCCTCGTCCGACGAGCTTGCGAGTTATCAGAGAACTCTATGCAATATTGACAACATTGCGTATCAATCTGACAAGAAAATAAAGAACATTACCTATTTTAATATACACAGTGAAATATGCCAAATTTCCATGGCCAACCGACGGCTTAACCTTTCGTGAACGGAGTATACCAAATATGAATTTTCACCAGGTAAGATGTGATATAAATCAGTGAGAAAAAGTCCACTTCGCTGAGTGGAACCATTCATTTAAATTATTGCGGTGACATGTTTCGGCTTTTTTGAACAATTTTAAAACCATAAAATAATTTTGGTTCCAAAGTCATACGATGAAAGATCATCAAGTCAAGAAAGGATGTGAAGGAGAATTGAAACTTTCCGGAAAGGGTATAGCCGAGTTTCAATGGTAAATCTGTCCCCGCGGCCTTTTCGATTCATATTGAGGGAATCGATTAGGCATTGAATGAAAATAATTCAGCCAACTCTTCAGCTTTTTAGCTCTATCCATTTTTGAGATTTCTGTAAGAAACACTTTTTTCGTTTTAATTTGGACGTATATTTTTCAATGAATTTCAGCTAAAAAATCTATATTTAGAAAAAAATAAAATTTTAGTCATAGGAATTCGGTGTTCTTCAAAAGTGTCCACCTCCGTTTTTTGACATAAAATTCCTTTTTTGTCTTTTATACCTTGGAATTCTTTCACATTTTTCAAATTGGTGGAACATTTGGAAAAAAATAAAAACTGTTTGAATTTTAGGATTTAACTCAATTGAATCCTAAAATTCAAACAGTTTAATTTTTTTTTCAAAATGTTCCACCAATTTTAGAAATGTGAAAAAGTTCCAGGGTATAAAGGCCCAAAAAAGACATTTCATGTCAAAAAATGGCGGTGGACACTTTTGAAGAACACCTAAATTCCAATGACTATAATATTATTTTTTTCCTAAAAATAGATTTGAGCCTAAAATAAAAAAAACTATAAGTCTATTCCTTTAATAGCAGAGAATCATAAGAAAAAATCACAACTCGAAAATTTTGGATTTCACAAGAAAAAAAAATAAAAACGAAAAAAGTGTTTTTTTACAGAAATCTCAAAAATGGCTAGAGATAACAAGCTGAAAAGTTGGCTGAATTATTTTCATTTAATGCCTAATCGATCCCCTCAATATGAAACGAAAAGGCCGTGGGGGCAGATTTACCCTTGAAACCCGACTATACCCTTTCAATTCTCCTTCACATCTGCGAATTTTTAAAAACAGTGTTTTGTCCTTTAATTCAATTTCAACACAATCTTACCGTCGCTAACAGCGGCATAGATTGTGACCCCTTTCTTGACTCGATGATGTTTCAATCGTATGACTTTGGAACCAAAATTATTTTATGGTTTGAAAATTGCTCAAAAAAGCCGAAACATGTCACCACAATAATTTAACTCGAATTTAATTGAATGGTTTCACTCAGCGATGTGTTTTTAGACTATTCTAACTGATTTAATCATTCAACGCTTCAAGAGTACAAGATGTGATATACTTACTCACTCAGTATAATATATAACACAACTAATTATCTGAATGTATCTTACACATAATACCTCACTCAAAATCAAAATGAAGAGAATTCTTTCGGTGGTGAAATATTTCCAAACAGAAGAGAGTTCGCTCCATTTTTGCGCATTTTTATTAATATAATATTTAAAGGCCTGATGAATCGGCATGCCTCCCAAAGTAGCACGCTTGAGATAGAAATTCGATGACATAACGTAAACAGAGAAAGGTATAGATGAACGAAATCAGTTGCGGTACTACTGCAAGCGAACAGTGGCGACTCGTGAGATTTCAATCAGAGGAGGTCCGAGACCATGCAACCAACAAAATAATTTATTTCGAACTGGGCTTCCTGTCAGTCCTTGGCATTTAATATACCATTCTACGCAGAACGAACGATTATGAGTAGAATTAATAATCAAATTTGGCATTGCTGGTCGAGGTGTCTTTATTATTCGAGTTATGGGAATTTTATCATAGTAAGGCATTTTACTGAATTTATTATTCAAAATGAAATCTACAGGATCTTGCGTTTCTCCGAGGTCACTACTTGCATTATAATCTCACTTCTTGTTTCTGTTTCTATCTTTTTTGCTGAAATATTAAAATCTTAGCTACATACTTTTCCGGAAAATGTCACAAAACCACAAACCGCACGCTGAGAGGATAAATGCTTCGTTGATAAAAAAGGAGGTAATCAAAACAACAGCTGATCTCCATCCCCGATCTCCGGGGTTGATTCGGGACAATCGGACGTTCAGTTTCGGCTCAGCTCCATTGGCTAGAAGCGAAAATAATGCCGCCGAGCCGGGTCTTCGACACGTGATCTACAGATTGAATGTTGAGAAGTTTGAAATGCTACATTCTAACGAATCTCGACTCGTCGAGGCGAGCCTCCTTCGCTAAGCGGTTTACCTGCTATCCGTTACGCTGTTTGTGTGTTGCGGATAATGTATGAATTTTTAATCGTTGAGTAATAAACGTATGTTTATTACTTTGAGATTTGGATAGTAGATATAAATATTCTTTTGAATTGAGAGCTAATAAAATACAATACATAGGCAAAAAAGTGCCTAGCTGAGGTTCGTTCAAAACGGGGTACCATACTATTCTGGCGTATGAAACCAGAGCACAGGAAAAACTTCAGTAGAAAAACCCTATCTGACCGTTTTTACAAATTGAAACTTGAAACTATTCGAATGAATACCTTCAATATTTAGACACAAAATACACATAATTCATGCTCTTGGGCCAGGAGGGTGTTTCAAACCAAGTCTGGCATTCCAAGTGATGATTTTTCGAATCTCCTGTTCTTCTTAGACCGCTACAGAACTACAGAACAGAAGAGTAATCATCTCCCTTAGTTTGAAATAGTGGTATTTCATCCTAAATATCTAATACAATTTCGGAATAATGATAAAAAAAAACGTGTAACAAACTTATGTCGAAATGATATAGTAGATTGAATTTGAATAAAATGCAGTGAAGTTAGGGGAGGACCAGCCTCCTCTTCCTCCTCTGAGCAGCCGCCACTGCGAGCGCAACTGAATTTCTTTATCAAGAATGAGGCAACATAATGATCAAAATCGGTTGATATTCCATTAATTCCAAGGTCTACTGTGCTACAGCAGAAATTGGTTCAAAATTTCACTGCAGCGTAATCAATTCTCACATAAGTGTCAGTTATCATTGTTACTTCCACGTAGAATCATGGACAGCTCACCTGTTCCATCATTGATAATTATGGAAATTCGAAGCGCTCATGACGATAAGATGTCAACATTACCATTAATTCTCAATATTTTCGAGATTGCTACGTTACTTTTATCTTATCTGTGAGCTATTATTCAAGTTGCTAGTAGCATGTATTGTAGTGGGTCTTCTGTTTTGTGTGTATTGCTAGTGAATGTGTTAAAATGATACTGACGAATATGAATTTCGTGGACGAACTTGATAGTGAATTAGGTGAATTGATTCAAGAAATAACTCCGCATTTTGAGGAATGTTTGACTAGGGTAAGTTCGATAAAAGCATTTCGAATGAATAGTATTTCAAATTATTCGATGAATGAAGATAGAGTAACAGAAAAGCATAGGCTCGCGGAGACAGGTATGCAAATTTTGTCTGGGTATTTAAATGTTTAATTTGTTGTTGTCACCCGAAAGGTTAGTAGTATTGTTAAAGATCTAACTGGTTTGAAGAACTTGTAACTGTTGACATTAGGACTGAAAAGAAAAACAAAATGTAATTTGACTTATAATGATGTATGTTTTTCAAGGCAGAAACATTTCATAATTCCGACAAGTTAAGATCACCACACTCCTCTTGAATGAGGAAGCTTGAAAATAGACAAACAGCCGAACATTGTATTTCATTTCACTGCTTCAAAGAACTGTTCACTATTGACTTTAAAATTGAAGAAAAACCGATGGTGTGATTCCTTTTATGAGTATGAATGAATATTCTTCAACAGAATTCTATATATTCGCTAAGTTCAGATTTTAATACAGAAACAAAACATTGTGTTTGATTAGGATAATATTCTTTCAAGAGAATGAACTCTTACCAATTTATCAAATCATCATAATTATACCGGGTGGCACACCACTGACGCGATGGCCATTTTGAGGGGTAAATGATGATATTTTGAAATTATTTTTTTGCAGTGAGTGTAGGTGACCGAAAGCACAATTTGCAATTATCTCCATATATACAGGGTATTTCAATAGAAAGTTACAGGCTAAAGTTACACTTTTTTAAATGTGACACCCTATATACCTATAATCTCAAAGAAGGATAGGCAAGCCCAAACAATGATGAGTTTCTTCAGATCACTCTCTACCTTTAATGCACCATTCACGAAAAAATCGAGAAGAATTTGAAATATGGAATAATTTCGAAAAGTAATTTATAAAAAACCAGTTACGCAAGCGATACAGACAATGTTTTTTTGAGTAGACACATTAGCTAGTCCCATAAAGAGGAAAAATTGAACTCTGGAATGTACACAGTGATCATAATTAATTCTCAAACATCTACTACCTACCAATAATGGTGAAAAACTTTCTTTTTTCAAATATCACGCCCAGTATTTCTTCATCTCAAAAAACGCAAGAAAAATTAATTACGAAACTTTTTTATAAAGTTTTCCTGTACCTAAATGCTACAGTTTCTCAGCAATTCTCGATTTTCAATTCACTATACATTGAACAGGTGTTTGATTAATCAATTCTCTGAGATTCATTCTGCAACTGTCAAATCACTCATCATAGAAAATTTTTCTATGATTATCACTACATAAAATTGTTGCTTTACTAAGTTCTGAATGAAAATCGAAAATTGCTGAGAAACTATCAGGTTAAGGTATAGGAAAACCTTATGAAAAATGTTTCGACATTAAATTTAACGTTCAATGAGATGAAGAAATAACAAGCATGTCATTTAAAATTAAAAAGTTTTTCGCCAATATTCGTAGTAGATGTTCGAGAATAAATTATGATCAATCTGTATATTCCAAAGTTTAATTTTCTCTCTTTATGGGACTAGCTAATATGTCTACTCAAAAAACATTGTTTGTATCGCTTGTGTAACCGGTTCCTTCATAAATTACTATCAAAATGATTCCATCTCTTGAATTTTTCGCGATATTCTCGTAAATGGTGCATTTAATGTACAGAGTAATCTGAAGAAATGAAGAAATTCATCATAATTTGAGTTTGCTTTTTCTTTTTTTAGGTCATATATATGATGTCACATTCAAAAAACTGTAACTTTGGTCAGTACCTTTGTATTGGAACACCCTGTACCTATATATAAAAATAATTTTGAATTGGGCTTTTGGTTACACTCCACTCACAACAAGAAAAGGTTTTCAAAATATCATTTACACCCCCAAAATGACGATCTCGTCAGTGGTGGGCCACCCAGAATAATACATATATTCAACAAGACGAATCAACGCAAGTAATTCTACGCGTTCTGTGAAATGTCTTATACGAATCTAATTCTTAAAAAAAATTGAAAAAAACTCTCCTATGTAAATCCAGACAAACAAGATTTATGTCAATTCAAAAAATGAAAATCAAAATACCATAGACAATGTAGAGAAATCATCATCAAATAAACTCAACACTCTCATCGCTATTGGAAAGCATTAAATTTCAATATCTACCTCAATATTGAAAAAATCCGAGCTTGTGAAATGAAATACGAATGAAGATCCTCTCATGAAATATAGTTTACAAATATCAGAAGAAGCGAGATGCGAATTGAATCTATCACTAAAAGTTCCATAAGTTCGTCATCTGTGGATCGAAAATTCATCTGAGCTGTCAAATATTCATGAATTTCATTCTCATGAAATAGCAGAAAAACTCAATGTATGCATGACCCAAAAATGAAATAATATCCATAGGTATTAAATTACAATAACAGTCAAAATGACAACATTTTCATGAAGATAATGTTAGTGATTGTTATTGAAGTAAATAGTTTTTTGTACAACTGCTATTAAAAGTGGTACTTTTAATAACAGCAAACAATGCTAAAATTGATTGTCTACGAGGAAGCACGTTAAAATGTTTTAACACGCTTCCTCGTTAATTAACGTCACTTTTAACACTCATATCATTTTGAAGTTTATTGTCATTGCAGATTCGCCCATTTCATTATCAAAATATTGCAGTTGTACAAAAAACATTGTATGGTATTTGTGTTGAAAGTTATTTATTTTGTTCGTGAAATTGTTCAATTCATTTCACAAACTCTTTCACTCACAAAATAAAACGTCACTTTCAACACTCATATCATTAAAAGCTATTTCAAGACAATGGGATATACAATCAGAACAGTATATGCATTACGAAAATATGAATTCCTCAATAACGTTAGAATCCTCGTGGAGTATATTCATTCAGAGAGTTTTGTTCAAATTTTTTTGAAGAAATCAACTAACCAAATAGGATAAATAACTACATACTTGAATAACTCAAGACTGTAAATCGGCAATGTGACCTAATGAGAATTTTTGATTTTCAGGCTTTTTAAAAACGATACATTGTCGTATCACAGCAAGAGAGAAAGCAAAGCATCCATTATCTAGACAATGTCATATACCCTGTTGGAGAAACAATTATGTAAGTTTTCACTATTTAAATTTTATACAAGTTGCATCATATCAGTGATTTTTCATTGATGATTGAGTATGTGTTCAGATGAAAAGTACATAAAAATGTATCCACAATTTCAACTCGAGTACAATTTAATCGATTTGGTTTCAAACTTTACCGAGGTGTTCAAATGCCGCACTACAACTGGAAATTTCAATTATTTAGCTTTTTCTTTGCGAAGTTAAGAATGTCTGCAGCTAAACTGACTTTTAAATTTTCTTCAGAGTATCCAATTGAGACACTGAAGAAGGCTCTGGGCTCAAAATTCAAAACAGATATTTGGCCGAAGCTATGACACACTAGGTCCACTTAGGCGGCAAGAAGAATAAAGAATGAATGCACTTTGTGGGAGTCGAATGGAACATAACGAGCTCTGAAGTGAGCTGGAGTGAATTTTTCTATTGATTGTATTTTTACCCTGAAGTTATAGGCGTAATCGTTCAAAAGAGAATTGGAAAAATGCTGCATTTTCTGCTTCACAGAAAGAATCATTCCTCGAACATGAGAGATATAACAACATTTCAGGGAATTAATTTCAAGTCCTTTTCTTATATTATTGGCTTTTCAGTTATGGTACAAAGGGATATTCCTGGAATCTGAGAACTGAGTTCACCTTCATAAATCCCTTATCTCGAGTATAGCGGTTGAGAGATGTGCTCTCCTAGCAAATCTCTGGAAATTTCCGATATTATTCCAAAATTAAAATATCTGCTGCTATCTTGAATTTAATGCATGAAATTATTCAACTTGTGGAAAATGTAACAGCTCTCTGAATACTTGGTTCATTCAACAGAACTCTTCAAATCTTCCACAATTCGATCTAAATCTTATACTTCAATGCAATCTTCCACAATTCGATCTAAATTTTATACTTCAATAGTGCTTCGCCTAATCTCTCTTTCACAAATTACACTTATAGGGGAACACTGACCATATTGTTACAAAAACAATGTAACCATTTTGGTTTCTGAGATATATATTTTCTAAACTGTTGAAACATTAGCCAAAGGGTTGGGGCCATATAGATAGAATAGTATAGAGTTGCTATCAATAAAATGAAAGTGGTATCAGATCCGCCTATTACTGCGATACGTCGAATTTTTGACAATTATTGAATTTTTTCTAAAAATAGTGATTTTTGTACATTTTTCAAGTTAAATTGAGATTTCTTGTGCTTAATAAACAATAATAAAATGGTATCGTGTGCTGTATGGCTTTCTACAAGCAGAGAAGGGACAGATAAGAAAATAGAAGAAAAACATATCACAGGTAGGGATGAGTACTAAACAGATCCGCATTCGAAATTTTTGCTAGTATGTCTTGGTAATCTGATATCTTTCTATATGTGTATATTATCGCCTGAAGAAAAATTGTTTATTTGATATTCAATGACCTTATTTGAACAGGATTCCTAAAGACCCAACACGTCGTATTTTTTGGGTGGAATTCGTAAACAGAAAAAACTGGCAACTTAATTCAACCCTGAACTTTCAGCCATATTGGTAATATATAAGCCCCGCCCAGTGGTTCCATTTTTCCTTACACAATTGTATGTTATAGCGTCTCTTCTCTATTCTATCTCTATGGTTGGGGCAGTAAAATAAATTACAAAATATGATATAATACGAACATACATATCGTTTTGACTTAAAAGTTCCAACATTGCAACTGGTCTATCTCACACGCATGTCCAGGTTAGACCGAACAAGAATTAAAGGTGAGATCGACAACACGTTAAATAGTATAGATATAAAAACAGCAGAATAATGAAATTAATATAGAAACGCGTACATTCTTTCAAATTCAACGGCTTTTCTTCTTCAAATTTCCGCATGAATCGCAAAAAATCTCGGATTTTGAGAGGAAAACCTGCAATGTTCTAATTTTTTTTCGGTTGTCAAATCGAATTTTATTTTCTGAATTCGACAACCGAAAAAAAAAATTGGAACAGTACAGATTTTCCGCCATTTGTAATTTTTTTTGGAGTTGGTCATCTTTTCTGAATAGAGGACCCAAAATACTGAGATTTGACCAAAACCGTTTCTGTAAGTGTTAAACATACCATAAAAATCTTGCTTAAAAATTACGTTTAAACCCTGTTTCTCGCTTATGGTTCGAAAACGGGATATATTGTATAAAGCAAAAATGATTCTCCTGATGTCCTCTACACGAAAATATATGCTTGTCCAGTTATGATGAAAGACCCTCTATACATGTTTTTATGTAACACGGTTCTACTTCGACGAACCCTACGGGTAATTGTTCCGACAGAGACCTATGGTCTTCATCAAACAGGCTTCTTAGTCCAGAAGGTCCCAACTGGTTCACTGATGGCTCTGTCACAGCAACAGGGTCTGGGGCCGGAATCGTGGGTCCTCACTTCAATCAGGCTATCCCTCTGGGGAAGGACTGTTCCATTGTGCAGGCTGAGCTATTTGCGGTTCTTGCATGCGCATTGGAAAACATTCGCAGGGGATACTCTGGCCAGCACATTTATATATGTTGCGACAGCCAGGGAACTCTGAAATCTCTATCTGATGTTAGGGTTGATTCTCTTTTGGTAGAAGAATGCAGGAAAGCTCTGCGTGGGCTGGGCTCTGATAACTTTTTGAAAGTGATCTGGTGTCCGGCTCATGCGGATATACATACCTGGTAACGTCAAGGCAGATGAACTGGCTAGGCGGGGAGCCGGATTAGCATTTGTTGGTCCGGAGCCTTCGCTGCCAATCTGTCGCACATCTGTCAGAATTTCTTCAGGAACTGGCTGAACAGGGAATTTTCCTCGGAATGGAGCGCAGGGGTGGGCCTGAGGTGGTCGAGGATTCTCATTGAGAGACCGTCCTCGCGATCTGAGGTCAATAGGCTTCTGCTGCTGGAGAGGAAACAACTCAGTCTGGTGACTGGTGCATTGACTGGTCACCTGTTTAACAAGCATTTGAAGAGAATGGGATTGACGAGCTGCTCCCTATGCCGGTGGTGCAGGAGTACTGATGAAACGGTTGAGCATATTTTGTTCAACTGTGGAAACCTTACTGAGTTAAGGTCAACACACCTAGGAAATCCAACACCTTCTATTCCTATGGTGAGAGGGACCACTCCTGGCAGGCTCGCGACATTTCTGTCTTCGTGTCTGAGGAGCTGAGTCTCTATAGAACGATGCGGGTGAACAATGGGCCACTAGGCCTCAGTTCGGCCGGTAAGGCCCGCACAGAGAAGAAGAAGAAGAAGAACACGGTTCACTAATGTCATCAAGTATATTTACGGATCCATCTATGGCCTTGTTATTTTCTTATCGACACTGGTCGGTCTCTCCCAATGGTCGATCTCTCCCGGACTGAGCCTAAATTGGACGAAATGTTTATAGACCCTTTTTCAAGAACAACAAATTATTTTTCATCAATCTCACGGTATCAAGGGTTTTATCAATTTATTTATTCATGAATTGGGATACCTGATTCTTTCAAAAACGCTGCTCCATTAATAGGAGCGCCACGTTATTCATATTTATGAAAAAACAATCAGCCGCCTACTCTGAAGCTGCGTACCCATTGATAAATGGAGACAACCTTCCCGCATCAATTTATCATTTATGAATTGGAGCATAAATTTTCATTTTAACGCACCTTTTTTCGGAACACCTTCCAGATTTGAGGAACATACTCTCGAATACATCTTTCATGAGATAATTTTAGTATTAGAACGCTCATTTCATTGTAGTTCGTTAATACAAGAATCGGTTAAACAGTCGGTTCAAAGATGAATGCTTTGTTTCCCTTATTATATGCTGATTGATTAATCTAATCGTGTCGAAATGGTGTATATTTTTGCAAATATAATTTAGCATATGTGCATATATTTGACGTGCTTGCCTCAAGTTTTTTTCCCACCCAATGTTTTCATTGTAAATTGAAAAAAACAGGAGGGTACATCAGAGTAGTCAGCCAGTCAACACAAGGATGTCGCATAGATATCCCAGCGATATTTTTTCGGGAGATTGAGAGTACTTTTGTGATGTCCCTGCGAGGTTGATGGAAGCTTTTTATCTTCTCAAAATTTCCGCAACATGGATATTCCTAGAGAGCTCCCAAAGATATCCCTTGTGGAAATTCTCAAGCTGCTCGAATTGTGGAGGTCAACGGGATATACACATAAACCTCCCATTGCGAGCTTTTTTGGAAATATCCCAGGGACCTCCACATAGCGAGCTCTTTGAGAATATCTCAGGGAACTCCTAGTGTGAACGAAATGAGAAATCTTATTAATTTGATAATTCACAGTATGCATAAAATTTTTTGAACCATCTGTTCAAATAGATATTATTTTCTCCGAAATTCGTTATAATTTCAAGTAAATAGTTTGAGTTTTTTTAGACTGGTCTGAATTGATCTGTTTTCGTACAAAATTTCATTGATCTGCAATTTTGGAGTTTAATTGTTTTTCGTTATAAATTTTGATTGCCTAACATCCCCAAGCTTTTCTCCAACCAAATGTTTTCATTTTAAATTGAAAACAAACAGGTGGGTACATCAAAGTAGTCATCGAATGTTCGAAAGAAATGTGTTTTTCAATTATGCCAGCAAATTTGGCATATTTTCCAATCAAGTGGCTTAAAGTGTAAACAGGGTCAATGAAGTAATCGTATGGATAATACGAAAAAAAGTAAAAAAAATCAGAGTTGAAAAAACAGAGATGTGGAATTATTTGTTTCAAATATTGCGAATTTCCCTTGGAAAATAATCATTCTGACATGTATTTCAGCACCAGCATAAATTGTCATCTCATCGGATAACATGTCGTTATCAAGGGAAATGAACAGACCCTTCAGATTATCTTAGCCCAAATCAACTCATATGAACCACACTCGCAAGGTCCACCCTCATGCTTTTGTTTTCAATGCTACAAGACGATGCAGACGAATTCTCAGAATGTATACAATCAGAATCGCAGAGGAAATGAGGCGTTTTTTGAGCAAATCTGCACTCTCAGTTTGACTAGAAAGCCCACAATCCTGGACATAATTTAATTGGAAAACATATAATGTAGTTGTGACATGTTTATACAATATAATAAGAGAAAAAAAATCAAAGTTGAAAAACAATGATGTGAAATTATTTGTCTCACATACTGCGAATTTCCCTTGAAAAACATTCTTTTTGACAAGTTTTTCAGCACCAGCATGAAATGCATTGTCCCACTTCGGATAGCATGTCGTTGTCAAGGGAAATGAACAGACCCTTCAGACTTCTTAACCCAATTCATTTCATATCAAACACACTCGTAAGGTTCGCCCTCATGCTTTGTTTTCAATGCTGTACAAAACGATGCAGACGAATTCACAGAATGTATCCAATGAGAATCGCAAAGGAGACAGACACTTGTATGAATGATAACTCACGTGGTTTTGTTTTACTTTGCGAGGGTGATCCGTAGGTTCGGAATGTATCACGAAATGAGGCTTTCTTTGGGCCAATCGTCATTCTCAGTTTGACCACAAACCATCTTGGACATAATTTTATAGAAAATTTGAAATTTGCGAAAAAAGTAAAAAAAGTTGAAAAACAAAAATGTAAACTTATTTGTCTCGCATACTGCGAATTTCCCTTGGAAAATAAACATTTTGTCATATTGTATTTCAGCACCAGCATAAAACGCATTGTCACAGCATAGGATAACATGTCGTTGCCAAGGGAAATTATCAGACCCTTCACACTATTTTAACCCAATTCAACTCATATCAAACACAATCGCAAGGTTCACCCTCATGCTTTTGTTTTCAATACTGTACTATTCATCTGACGATGCAGATGAATTCTCAGAATGTATCCAATTAGAATCCCAGGGGAGACAGACTCTTGTATGAATGACAACTTGAGTGGTTTTGTTTTTTTTGCGAGGGAGATCCGTAGGTTCGGGATCTATCACTAAATGAGGCTTTTTTCCGAGCAAATCAGCACTCTCAGTTTGACCACGAATCCAACAATCTTGGACATAATTTAATAGGAAATTTGAAATTTGAGAGAAAGCTGAAAAAAATCAGAGTTTGAAAAAACAAAGATATGAAATTATCTGTCTCACATACTGCGAATTTTCCTTGGAAAATAATCATTTTGACATATATTTCAGCACCACACTCGTAAGGTTCACCCTCGTTCTTTTGTTTTCAATACTGTACAAGACGATGCAGACGAATTCTCAGAACATATCTAATTAGAATCGCAGAGGAGACAGCACTTTTATGAATGACAACTCAAGTGATTTTGTTTTCTTCTGCGAGGGTGATCCGTAGGTTCGGGATCTATCATGAAATGAGGCTTTTTTTGAGCAAATCGGCACTCTCAGTTTGACCACGAATCTCACAATCTTGGACGCATAATTCAATCGAAATTTGAAAAAACATCAGAGTTGAAAAAACAAAGATATGAAATTGTTTGTCTCACATACTGCGAATTTCCTTCAGAAAATATTCTTTTTGACATGTATTTCAGCACCAGCATAAAATGCATTGTCACCGCACGGATAACATGTCGTTGTCAAGGGAAATGAACAGACCCTTCAGATTATCTTAGCCCAAATCAACTCATATGAACCACACTCGCAAGGTCCACCCTCATGCTTTTGTTTTCAATGCTACAAGACGATGCAGACGAATTCTCAGAATGTATACAATCAGAATCGCAGAGGAAACATGTATGAATGACAACTTTAGTGGTTTTGTTTTCCTTTGCGATGGTGATCTGTAGGTTCGGGATGTATCACGAAATGAGGCGTTTTTTGAGCAAATCTGCACTGTCAGTTTGACTAGAAAGCCCTCAATCCTGGACATAATTCAATTGGAAAACATATAATGTAGTTGTGACATGTTTATATAAGAGAAAAAAAATCAAAGTTGAAAAACAATGATGTGAGATTATTTGTCTCACATACTGCGAATTTTCCTTAGAAAACATGCTTTTTGACATGTTTTTCAGCACCAGCATAAAATGCATTGTCAACGCATCGCATAACATATCGTTGGATTCAAGGTGCAATGTCTTGAACGAAATTCGTTATACAGAGAAATTCTATATACAGGCTTTCCTTATAGGGAAGTTCCACTGTAGTTGTGACATTTTTAAAGATGAGTAAAAAAATTCAAAGTTGAAAAACAAAGATCTGAAATTATTTGTCTCACATACTGCGAATTTTCCTCGGAAAATATTCTTTTTGACATATTGTATTTCAGCACCAGCATAGAATGCATTGTCATCTCATCGGATAACATGTCGTTGTCAAGGGAAATGAACAGACCCTTCAGACTATCTTAACCCAATTCAACTCATATCAAACACACTCGCAAAGTTCACCCTCGTTCTTTTGTTTTCACTGCTGTACAAGACGATACAGACGAATTCTCAGAATGTATCCATTAGAATCCCAGAGGAAATAGACACTTGTATGAATGACAACTTAAGTGGTTTTATTTTCTTTTGCGAAGGTGATCCGATGGTTCGGGAGGTATGCGAAATGAGGCGTTTCTTGAGCAAATCTGCACTCTCAGTTTGACCCCGAATCCAAAAATCCTGGACATACTTTAAATGGAAAACATATAATGGTTGCATCTTGAAAGATGTGTGAAAAAGTACGAAGTTGAAAAAAGTGGAATTATTTGTCTCACATACTGCAAAGCTCCATCTGAAAATATTCTTTTTGACATGTATTTCAGCACCAGCATAAAATGCATTGTCACCGCATAGGATAACATGTCGTTGTCAACGGAAATGAACCGACCCTTCAGACTATCTTAACCCAATTCAACTCATATCAAACACACTCGTAAGGTTCGCCCTCATGCTTTTGTTTTCACTGCTGTACAAGACGATGCAGAATGTATCCAATTAGAATCCTAGGGGAGGCAGACACTTGTTTGAATGACAACTTAAGTGGTTTTGTTTTCTTGCGAGGGTGATCCGTAGGTTCGGGAGTTATCGCAAAATTGGGATTTTTGTGAGCAAATCCGTATCTTTTGTCAAAGCTGTGCCGAGCATTCCAGATTAGTTCCTCCAGGCCTTCAATATATAAAGAATTGAGGCTTCAACCACTCGAAATTGTTTTGGGAAGAGGGTTAGAGTGGTACTTCATTTGAAAGGTTCTCGAAGCCTTTTTACAACGGTGTATGAAAAACGTAATTTTGATTTATTTATGATGAATGACCGAAGAAACGTATTATAACCCACTGAACACCTTCTTAGAACAAAATATGAAAGTAACAAAAAGAGATTCAATTTTTTCAAGACAACCAGAATATTCATGGTGGCACATTTGAGCTAAAACTGATTTTGGTGAAAACAATATAGTATCATCAACCCCTCTTTCCTATATTCAATTTTGTTGGATGTCAAGATAATAAAATCATAAGGCATGGCTATGAATGTACAGGGTGGCCAGATTTGGGGATCCCTGAAGTACAACTTCTTAACTCGAAGAGATAGAGAAAAATTAGTGGTACATTACGGTTATCTGTTTTCAAGAAACTCATTTTGCATACAACCGCATTGCTCTATCGTCATTTGTTTTCGAGTTCAACTTTAGTCACTATATCCGTTCCTGTTTGTGCTATAAACTTGAGACAAAAACATTATGGCGACACTTTTCTGAGTGGAACCCAGTGGCTCAATCAAATTTTCGGTGAGGGGTTTTCTTCCTGATTTATTACATGAAAATTAATTTTTTCGATTGAAACAATAATTCAATTTCACTTAAAATGAATCACCGTTTTTTTCTCGTTTAAAAAATATAGTATAGTCCCCCCTCAACAGATATTATGAAGACTCATTGTCATCCTCATGTACGAAGTCATGTATGTTAGACACAACCTTTTTTTCCATCCAGTCCTGGAGCATAAAATTCACGATGTTATATATCTGGAGTGTCTTTTCGTAGTTTTTGAAAGAATAGTGTTGGATAGAATGATGAAGTACCTGGATAAATTCCAGATACTTGATACTGCACAGCATGGTTTCAGAACCGGCCGCTCTACTCAAACTGGAGCTGTGCAGTTCGTGGAGTTGGTCTATCGTTGTCTTGAATCTTGATAATGGCCAACATGTTGCTGGATTGTTCTTTGACTTATCTAGAGCTTTTGATAGTCTTGCTATCCAGTTTATATTGGACAAATGTTACAATCTTGGATTCAGGGGAGTGTTCTTGAACTGGATTCGTAGTTATCTAGAGGACAGAACTGCCTCAATCAGGGTTCACGACTCGTTCTCAAGTGAACATTACTGTAAACTGGGAGTACCCCAGGGTTCTGTCTTGGGGCCACTCCTATTTCTATTGTTTATTAACGATCTACCACCAAATTTGAAAAAAATATTTCTCAGAAAATCTAATATTTCCAATTTATTATCAAAAATAATCTGGTTGATACTGTTTGCTGATGACCCTTCTATAGCTATAACTGCTGAGACTCTTGAGGAGCTTCAGAGATTGTGCGAGCTGCTGGTGGAAAGTTTCGTGGAATGGTGTCATTGTAATGCTATCATGATCAATGTCAACAAAACAGAGCGTATTCACTTCACTATTTCATCTTGTGATGAAATGTTTTTATACTGTGAATGAGTTTCTATGTGTTGATTTAGAGAATATCTGAATATTTTTTCTATTGACCTGTCCTTTACATACTTGTGATGTCTTAAGGGATCAATAAATTATTATTATTATTATTATAAAACATGTCATATATAGTTTATAGATCAGTGGTGGCGCTTGGGGAGGCGAGGGTTGGAAAAAAAACGAGAAGGATGCCCCTGAAGCACTGAATGAGAGTCTACAGAGACTTCTGCCATTTTACAGTTACTCTTTTACGAATTCTAATTGGCCTATTTTTCCGGGTCTTCGTTTACAGAAACATTGAAGAAATGAAGAGGTTCTCCAAACAACCCCTAATGTTTACCCCGAAGTTCTTGAGATCTGCCTTCAAAACATGCCGTGTTTTGACAAAGCAATAATTTGTGTCTTCCTGAACAAATAAACAATAACCTGACTCCCACACATCAGTTATAAATATTGCCATGTCGGGTTCCATTTGATAATTTGTTTATTTATCCCTTCCTGTGCATACACACACATACACCTCTTCATCGTTTGTAAGAATTCCATATCCATTTCAGTAGGTACTGACAATTCTCCCATATTTGGCTATACGTATGTCATCTATGTATACCTTTTTTTCGAAATCAAATCACATAAATCAGTGGATCAAAAGTTTATAGATGAGCTCCCGGACTCGTATTGTTTTCTGTTCCTCTCCGCATTAAGATGAAACCTTAGCTGTGCAGAATAAATGTTGCGGACGCAGAACAGGGATTGCAGATGTGTTCCGGATCTTTGTATGGTAATACGGGATTTGTAGCGTATTGAGGAAACAGATCGCGTAGGGATATTGATTGTTCTAGTTTATTTGAAGAAAAGAAGTTTTTACGGTGTCTCAGTGGAATAGACAACAAGCAAACATCAAAAAACTGCACAGTGAACTGGATTTATTGATAAAAAGATGCCATTGCAAAACCCAGGAACCACAATTGTATTCGATGAAGTCAAAATGAGATCTGATGTTATCCGGACTAACCTACTTGATACTTTGGTTGTACATAGATCAAAGAATTGAGAAGGAAATTGCGATGGAACATCTGATATAACCATTAAACTTCAATTTCTTGATGTGTGAAAACCAAAATTCGTTCCCCTCCCAATGTTGAATAGAGTTGGCAAATTTTCCGAGCAATTGGTACATTTTAAAAACATTTGGAAAAAGTGTCAAAGCAGTTGGAAAAATTTTAAAAGAATTGGAAAATTGTCAATGGAGTTGATATAGGTTGATCAGAGTTGGCAATTTTTCAAAGCAGTTGATAGCTTTTCGAAGCAGCTGACAAAACTTGGAACTAGTTGGAAAATTATGGATACAGTTGGGCAAATATCAATGGAGTTAGTCTAGAGCCGGGTTTCACAAAAACTCCAATCAACTTGATTATTGAAATGTCATCATTTCTGTGCCATTTTCAGTTCATTTTTGACATAAACCATCGACTTAATTCAAATCAACGATTTGATTGCCCAATCAAGCTTTGTGAAACTCACGGTATGGGCGTGCCCAATATTGATCAGAGTTGTCAATTCTCCAAACAGTTGGCGAATTTCGAAGCAGTCGGAAAAAATTCTGAAAACAGTTGGCAAAATTTCGGAACATTGTAAAATTGTAATCACTTATTTAAAAATTATGAAAATATCGGGCAGTATCTTTTGAGCGCTTTTTTCTAGGAGAATAGCGGTGCGGTCGTTTTACCCAAATGTCTGTAATTTTTACCGTTAATGGAATCCGATCAATATCAAACCATCGCATTTCCAAGCCATTAATGAACAGTTGGCAAATTTTTGAAACTTTGTCCACCCCCAAAAATTTTGCTTCGGCCAATCGCTGCTGCTTTCGAAATCACGAATTCACGGATTCGTGTAATTCCCTCAATAAAATTAAGTAAAAGATTAATGGTCTGATGGCAGTGCTCTCCAATCACAATTTTTATATTTTTGCAATAAAAAAACGGCATAACCAATTCTACTTTCAGCCACATCGCTGAATAGGTAATCAATTACCTTTCATTTTCAAGTATCACACAATTATGAGGGGGCTGAACTGAACGATTCTTGATAATACAACAAATACGAAAGTTGCAAAAAATAAAGAAGAAAGGAAGAACGAAGAAATAAATCTTTGAGGGGGGGGGGGGCTGCAGCCTCAAAGCCTGCGTCAGTGTCACATAATGCATATTTTCTCAGTTGAAAACATAAAATGGGGGTGAAAAATTTAAAATCATTCATGGAGCATAAGATAGATGCACAAGAATGAACATCGACGAAAAAATTACATTATAGGGTAATACATCGAAATTCGGTTTAAAATGATCTAAGTACTCCTGAACATCGTATGGTTCACATTCTATTAAAATTTATTTAGTTTTTTTTTATTGAATAGCTACTTTGCTTTTGGGCACGCCGTATATCAGTACTCAATTTCACGGAAAGGCATTAATTGGGAAACTCTAAAAAAAGACATTATCATCTTTACAAGTATCAAGAAATATGTAAAAATGCGTTATCACTGATATGTTATAGGTCTAAAAATACCAGAAACTGACTGAATTCAAAGTGGTGAATAAGCCCTTGAAGCAATAATTAGGACATCGTAATTTATATTTGCATAAGCTGGAGCTTTCACGTTCATTACTAAACACCAAAAAGACCTTACAAACTTTCATGAAAATTTATCCAACTTTTCCATATTCCCTTCCTTGAAATTTACAACTAGCATATAACCACACATTCATCTAATTACAAACTTAATCGAACCATAAAGCAAAAAATGTTTACAGCTGCAGGCACGATCTCCATTAATATCACTGACTTGTGACATAAGAATAACCTACATTTTTATAATTAAGGGTTTTTCAATAAGAGGTGGTATTTTAATATTCAAAGAAAACTGTCATCATTTTCAATATAAGAGAAGGGATGTTTATTTCTTTATAAAGAAGATACTATGCCGATAATAGTGGAAAATAACATCAGGCAAATAACCACCACGACCACGCTGTAGGACCATATCCTTTTAATGAAAGTTTCCATAACCAATCGCAAACGGCTGCCCTATTTACTAGATAGCCTCACGAATGCCATCTTGAGGTCTTGAATCGACGCTGGGCTATTGGCGTAGACCTTCTCTGTCACGTGGCCCCAAAGGAAGAAGTCGCAAGGTTTAAAACACAAGATCTCGGTGGCCAATTGTGATCATTTCTTCGAGAGAACAAGGTCCTGAAACTTGTCCCGCAAAAGACCAATGGTTTCTTTGCTTGTGTAGCACGTAGAGCCGTTTTGTTGAAAGTAAACGTCCAGATCGGTACTATCCAATTCCGGCCATAAAAAATAAATCAGCATTCCATTCACCGTTACTGTTGCCCCAGCCTCATTTCAAAAAGTGAGGTCCAATGACTCCGCTGGACCATAAACCGCACCAAACAGTGATACGTTGAAGATAGAGAAGCTTTTCAACCATAACTCCTGGGTTTTCTGAGCCCCAGATGCCACCGGAGTGGAAATGAGCGTCATCACTCAACACGATTTTCGATGGAATTCCGGATCATTTTCAAGCATTTCAACGACCCAATCAGCAAAGACACGACGTTGTTGATGATCGGCCGGCTTAAATTCTTGTGTTAACCTAGATAACGGGACTTGTTTCAACACAGGTTATTGCGGGACTATTGTGAATTTTACAACGGTCGACAAAATATTAATTTTTCGGAAAATATTTCGAGGAAAACACACGAAAAGTGCTGAAAATTCTATATTGAAAAATGAGAAATCAAAATATAATAAAAAATCTCGAATTTCTATCCATCCTCACTGCATTTTTTGCAAATGTATCCGCGGTGCTCCCCACATATCGGATGTCCACATAGTCCATAATAAGTTGTAGTCACCCTAATTTTTTACTAGGCAGAAGAAACAAGTTTTGCGCTTTATTTCCTGGGGAATTGCAGTTTATAAATAATTTGAATATCATAATTAGACCAATATCTTGGTGGATATTTCGCATCAAAGTTGGAGTCAATAATCTTCGTTTTATCCATGGCACAGCAAGGCGACGACTCCAATCTATCATATACTTGTATCGTGAAAGAGGTTTTCCTTCCCTCCTCAAAGTATTTGTTGAATAAAACACAAAGGAGTTGATGCAGCACATACTTATATATATTTACATTTATATTTATCTTCCTCCATAATTTTTCGAAATTCTTTTTCTAATTCTGCCTGAGATAATGGCCATTTTGAAGCATTCTGCTGAAACGACATATCTTCAAAATGTTACACAAAAAATAATTACTTACATTTCTCCTGATTACAAAACTAATGTTCTCAAAATTGTAACCGGAAAAAACTCGCGCGAAATCTACCTAACGTAAATACGGGACTATCGTAAAATGACGAATTAATACTGGACCAAAATCTGCAATTCAACTGAAAATAATGTAATTTTTTGTACACTAGAGCCTAGCTAGCAACTAAATAGGAAGGTACTGAGAGTTTCACCCCGTTGCGGTATCCGGAAGCAAACGAAATATCACGACAAATATGACCATCGTAATTTTACGAATGTCCCGTATCTAGGGGTGTTAACTGAACTTCTTAAGCCTTAAGACCCAATCTTATGCAAAATAGAGAGAAATAGCAGCAGCAGCAATATTTTCGGCTGTTTTTGAACGACGCGCACGGGTTTTATTCTTCACATCACTAACTTGTCCAACAGCTCGAATTTTTCCACCAATTTCTTCATTGCGGTCTGACAAGGTGCTCCACGACGACCCAAAAATGTTCGAGTTTACGAAAAAAGTCTCTGCCAAATTTTCTCGATTTCATAGTGAATTTTAATGATTCAATGCGTTCTGAAACGTGTATCGTTTCATTTTCATTAAGCGTGGTTCTACTTGTCAAATTCAAAAAACGACAGCTTCAAACGTGACATCTACCGAAATAGCGGGCTTTTCAAATAACACCTCTATTGGAAAACCCTTTACCAAGAGCTGGATGATTTCACAGAAATGAATAAGCTATAGCAGCAATAATTACATTATAATCTTAATTGCTAAGCTGTAACTTCATGTTGATAACTAGACACTGGAAGAACATCCACAAACTTCTGATGAAAATCTTATCCAACTCTTCCGAATTCTCTTCCTTGAACTTCCCAACTTGCACATCACCACCCATTCATCTAATTACAAACTTAATCGAATCATAAAGCAGTTTACAGCTGCAGCAGGCACAATCTGTACTAATAGTCGTAATTTTCAGCGAAGCGTAAATTGCAGTTACCTTGGACGGCTGACTTCAGAATAAACCATTAACGGCCCATTTAGGAATGCTGTGTTGGACTTCTACCTGAATTTGGGCTCTCTAAGATTGAGGGTGACTAGAAGCGAACAATTCGAGATTTTGCAGCAGTTCCTACCTGTGCTCATGAAGGAAGAGCTACGTGAGTGGTTTGGACATTTTATGATCTGATAGGGGTGGATTTTTCATAGTTTAGGAGAACTTTTGCTTTAGCTGAGTTGGAGTTGGATGTTTTCAAGGACTTTTCGTCGTTTTGTCCTGCACTTTTTGTTTGATTTTAAACCATTTTGTTATTCTTGCTGGTGAGGAGTCCAGGATAGAATTCATTTTTGTTTCTGGAACACTTTCCAATGAAACGAGTGTTTTAAAACAGTCTGTAAATGAATTGAACCGCTCTGAAAGATAAACAAATTGAATTTTGAAATTGATTTCTTGCTCAACACTTGATGAAACATCGTTGAAATTGATGATAAAAACAAATTAAAACATTGACAATACCTATCACAATTTTTATCAAAATATCACAGTCAGTGACATGCATGTTTTGGGCGCTAGCCGATTTTCGAAACTGAATGAAATACATACGGTCAAAATACACAATACATAAGTAACATATATTAAAACAGGAGACAAACGGAAATCTAACGATCATTGCAAATTGTTACATGAAGGTGAAAAAGGAAAACGTTCAGATCTCTCAGAATTTTTCGAAATTTCCTCAGCAACAAACACAAAATCTCCCTATTGTAAATGATCAATTAGATTTTTTGTTGTCTCATGTTTTAACATCTGTAAATTGATGTATTGTGTGTCGACCGCATATATTTATTCAGTTTTGAAAAATGGGCTAGAACCCGAAAAAGGCATGTAACCGACTGTAATATTTTAATAAAAATTGTGAAACGTATAGTCAAGTGGTTTATTTGTTTTTATCATCAATGTTGAATCGCTCAACCGTCAATTTCATTCATATTTTCAGAATGTTAGAAGACTTCAAATACAGGGTGTCCAGAAAGGGTATCAGGGTATTGTAAGTTCAATAAAACAAAAAATATTTGTGAACAATGAAGAAATTTATTAAGAAATGAAGAATA
>JACDNR010000891.1:0-21584 GCA_013421045.1 Propylea japonica | reverse complement strand
CGGTTCATACTCAAAATGAGTGATCTTAAAATTTTCTGATCTAATCATTTCCAGATTTCTCTGAGTTGGATTATCAGTCATTATGAGTGAGTGATGGATGATTTTCTGAACTTCTCAGCCTTCTTTTGAGGTAGTCCCAAACCTGCTCAATCGGATTGAGATCTGGACTTCTTGCTAGCCATTCCATTCGAGAGACTTAAACCTCTTCAAGGTACTCCTGAACGATTCGCGCACGATGGGTCTGGCATTATCGGCCCATAAAAATGAAATTTTTACCAATGTAATGGGGGCAAATGGCACTACATGCCTTCTTCAAGAATGTTCCTTTTATATACCTATCAGCATTCATAGCTCCATTATCAACGACCACTAGGTCTGTGCGAGCAGTCAAAGATATTCCACCCCATACCATAATCGATCGTCTCCCGAAACCATAGTATTCAGGAAATTGCACTGAGCATATCTTTCATGTGGACGTCTGTATACAAGGGAACGTCGATCACCATGGTAGAGAAGATCTAGACTCATCTGTGAAGAGACTCTTTTCCCAATCAGCCTCTTCCCAATGGATATGCTCTCTCGCAAACCAAACGCCCCTTCGATGGGCTGGGGTAAGAGCTGGGCCTCTTGCCCGCGACACGAGGCCTTAAATCATATTCTCTGAGGCGATTTCTTATTGTCTGAGTGCTAATTTGCACTCCATGAGTTTGCTCAAGCTGATTTTGATGGAGGCGAGCGGTTGCAAACCGTTGCCTCAACGAAGAAACTCTCAAGTAACGTTCTTGAATGGCAGTTGTACCCGTGTCTACCCTGTCCTGTCTTCGGACATTCATACCCTGTCTCCCTGAATCACTGCAACATTCTGGACACACTTGTATGGGAAACTCCGAACCTTTCTGCAATTCTTGTGTATGTCCACCCCTCTTCTCGTAAAACTACCGCTTGGGCACATTCCTCTTGGTCAAATTGCTTGTTCGCGTTGCCACAGCGATCGAGTGTGAAAAAATCAAACGAAAGAAAAACTATTGATCACTAGAATTTATCGGAACAACTGATTTCAGAATGGAGCCAATACATTCGAAATCTGATAACCTCATACTTTTTCATTCCTACTGGGAACAAACATCTGTTGAAGAAAAACGTTGAAAGTGGATAACATATGCATGCATAATTCTGATTAAATAATTATCATTGAGAACACCTTCAGTGTAGAAAATAATTTGAGATTCCATAATGTGGCTTTAATTTTTTGGGCAAAAGTATCATACGAATACCTAAAGAAATTTTATTTTTGCAGGCTAGGAACATTACTTCAACCATTGAGGAGATTTGCAGTGATGTTTGCAGCCCAAAATCTTTGGTATCCAAATAACTAGAAGAAACTACTAGGGAAGACAAGATTGACTGATTCGAATGACCTTCAGATGCAAATTAAAAAATAAATGGAAAAGAACTCCTCAGCCGAAGAAATTCCTATATACTTGATTAACTCAGTGCAACATTTAGAGGGTAAAATATTTTGTAACACGCATTAATCAGTTCAATACTCATTGTTTTTTTTATATATCCTGACCATGACCACCATAAGCAAATATGATTGTGTCAAATAATTAAAATAAACGAAAGAAGGGAAAAATAAAAAATTAATGAATACATTTCAAAAAAGTAACAGAAATTCAGTTTGAGAAAATCGAGCAGTTGTTTCATGTATCATAGTTTCCATTTTTCTTCTTAGAAATTCCAATTAATCAATAATATATCAATTATTCTCATCTAATTTGAACACATATTCGAAAATGGCATTAAATCAACTACAAGATAAGAAAAAATAACATTTTCAAAGAATGACGGAAATCCTTTTCCGTGATGTCTAAAGTGTTTTTTTCCGGACAACGGCTGGCAATGCTGACCAAAACGTTGAATAGAAGTGTTGGAAATAGTCCAAAACTACGTAATACGAATATTTCACAGGTGAATAACGCGAGTGTTTTAAGAAATTCTTTCGAACTTCCTAATCAGATCAGTGGTGAAGGCTTTCGAAAATGGTGGAGAAAAAATTGAAAAAAGCCCGAGCAGAGCTTTTGAGCGCTCGTTCTTTGGTGGAGCAATAAAACTATTACCACCGCTCAAATTTTATATGGGATTGAGATTGATACCAATATATAAATGCAGAGCTTCAGCACCAATCGGAATTATTCCGAAAATTATTCAAAAATGAAATATGTAAAGAATAAATAATTACAGATATATAAATTATATGGTTCTGATGATGCTATCCCCCTTGAAATTTTGCATAAACATTCAGTATAGTAGTTTTCATTCTCAAAATGAATTTCACTAGAATCGAGTATTCTGTTATGGAAATATAAAGATTCTTCTTTCCTTATTCCAATTAAATTTTTTACGGTTCTGTTAACAAAATGCACGAAGATTCAGTACCTATGTCAACCTTCATTCGCAGAAGAAATTTCATTAGAATCGGATATACTGTTATGGAAATATAAAGATTTTTCTTTTCAATATTCCAATTGAATTTTCTATGGCCTCTGTGGGAACTATGGCCACGATTTTTGACGAACATTTAGATATCGATTTCCATTCACTCGAATCGGATATCTTTCTACGGAAATATGTATAAAGTTTTTATTTTTCAATATTCCAATTGAATTTTCAATGGTTCTGTTCACTATGGCCAAAATTTTGCATGAGGCTTGTTATCAGCATCTTGCTTTTGTCCGTAACATTTCATTCTGATTGGTTTCGTATTTTCTGACATATTGAGGAACAAAAATTTTGAATGACCATATAACACCCTGTACTATTTGGACAGTTAACGAATTCAACCGAGCCATTCAGGACCCGAACTCATCCTGAAAATTTCAAGTCTCTAGGACAACCCCTTCGAAAGTTATTGTGCTAACGGACGGCCCCAAGGAAAGAATTGAACTATCAATGTCAATCAGATTACAAATGAAAAAATAAACAATTCTGAAGATTTCAAGAGTTTGTCTGAAGAAGGTGTCTGATATAGCCACCGAAACGTTACAATATCCTTTTAATTTGTTTCATTTTTCAGTTTTAATGTTAGGCAACAGTTTTTGCAAGACCAATTTGCTTCTGACAAATACTTAAGTGCAAAGATTCTTCCAGGGGCATTTCACCTTAATCAAACATTTTTTAATTATTTATGTTTCAGAGACTGGGAGTGAAAACCTATAAAGTTTCTAAGAAATGCAGAATCCTCCCAGAATATATTTCAATCGATATCAAGTAATGTTGACCTACCTCTATACAATATTTTCAACTAAAATCAGATCGAAAGGCAGTTGTCAAATAAATAAACTTTTTGTAAAAAACCAAAGCCAATTCCTCGAAATAATTGTCAACTCATCGGCATAAAAGCTGTACCAGAATCTGTGGCAATAAGAGAACAGAATGAACAGATGCACCGTTAAAAGCATAAATAATCTGGAAAACCATTATCAGTAATTACATTGAAGAGAATTCAACTGCGAATAATTTTCAAGGAACAAGATCGATTCAGTGTTGTGTACAGCTACAAGTCGCTCATTAATTTTCCTTCTACGTGCTGAGCCGGTCAAAATACGTTACATAAACGCGAATGGCCGACAGTACGATTCTGAAAAACGCTGGAAAGTCTCTGGCTTCTAATTGCCGTCAATGACGGTGCGCGCGGAGCGAAAGAGGAAGATAAAACAGTTGAACGATGTCTAATTTACTGATGTTTGAGCGTATCACGGTTGACAATTCTTATGGAGCTGGTATGGTTTTTCCCACGGGGAGGACCCTGAAAATGTATCTAACGTGAATCAGTTCTCATTCATCGATGAGGGATTCGCGAAAGTATTTCTTGAAACCACTCGAGTTATTCCAGTGTGAAATATTCAGTTACTCGATCTTTTAGATGCTTCATCATGCTGTGCTGAAATCTTCTATTTTATTTCCATTTATAGTCATTACAATTACTGATTAATTTTTGTTGAAAGATGTAATTTTCCATCTCCTCCCAAGTTTATTCGAAATATTCAGAAAACGGTAGGTTTTGGAAAAAAGTGGTCAGGGGGGCGTTTGTAGAGAATTAACTCACCTATAAAATGGAGTATCAAATATTCTGATAGGACGAACAGAGACCGATTTATATTCATTAAAAGATGAAAAATGTAATTTTGCATCTCCTCCCAAATTTATTCGGAGTATTTCGAAAACGGTAGGTTATAGAAAAAAGTAGTCAATAGGGCGTTTTGTAGAGAATTAATTTATTTGTTTCTCATTTGTAAACGT
Organism: Propylea japonica; assembly: GCA_013421045.1. Classification (NCBI taxonomy): domain Eukaryota; kingdom Metazoa; phylum Arthropoda; class Insecta; order Coleoptera; family Coccinellidae; genus Propylea; species Propylea japonica. The sequence continues at coordinate 17,282 of JACDNR010000891.1, read as the reverse complement.
CAGTTTCCAAAAACACAATATTAATCAAGAAAATTTATTTATAAGTCACTAACTTGTAAAACTGACAGTTAACTTGTGAAATTTTTACAAGTTAGTAGTATTATTTACATTGACAGTTGTCAAGTACTTACTTCTAATTTCATTCATCCTTCTAATTTGAGAGTTCCTGGAACAAATGTATTTCTCAATAAACGTTCTCAAACTATTCAAAAACGATATTCGTACCTTGTTTTATTCGTATCTATTTGTTTTCCATTTCAAAATTGCAAATATCCTAGAGGTTTTTTGACCTGTAAACTCACTGACAGTTGTCACGTACTTACTTGCTTCTAATTTCATTCATCCTTCTAATTTCATTGATCCTTCTGATTTCAATCGTTCCTGGAACAAATATTTTCAGTAATAAACGTTATAAAGTATTAAAAAATGATATTCATACCTTGTTTTCATTTGGATCTGCTTGTTCGTCAGAATTGAGCAAATATTCTCGAAGGACTTCCCCTCGAAAGCCACTGACAGTTGTCATAATTTTTCCGATGTCATAAATAATCATAAATAGCTTACGACATTTGCGACAAATTATTGAAATTTTTTTTAGAATTTATCTAACCTTTTTACAAATGAGAAACAAATAAAATATAAAACACATACACGCAAGGTAACGGGTTTTACTGGCTCAAGGAGGTAAATGACTCGCCTGCGGCTCGTCAATTATATCCTCCATTCGCCAGTAAAAACCCTCTTACCTTGCTAGTAATGTTTATACTATTACTTTATAATGAGGTATCAACCGTCCTGATCGGTATAAACAGAGACCGATTTATTTCCATTAAAGGATGAAAAAATGTAATTTTTCATGTTCTCCCAAGTTTTATTATTCGAATATTTTAAAAACGGTAGGTTATAGAAAGAAAGTGGTCAGTAGGGCGTTTGTAGAGAATTAATTCACCTATAAAATGAGGTATCAACTTTTCTGATCGAGTTACAGAAACCGATTTATTTTCATTAAAAGATAAAAAAATGTAATATTCCATCTCCTCCCAAGTTTATTCGAAAGATTTTGAAAACGGTAGGTTATAAAAAAAAGTGTCAGAGGGCCGTTTATAGACAATTAATTTATCTATAATATAAGGTATCAATCATTTTGATCGGATGAACAGAGACCGATTTATTCCCATTAAAAATGAAAAATGTAATTTTCCATCTCCTCCCAAATGAATTTTTTTCTTGAAAATTTCTGCACGCCTGTGGAGAAGATGTACCATATGACCCACTCCTCCTATTCTGGAAATTGAGTTGGTTGATGGGGGATGGCACAGGGTGCAACAAAAATCCTTCAAAATGCATAGAAAGTGAAAAAAAAATCTATCTGTTTCAGGATTGTGTTACCAAATATTTTTATTTATAATTTTGATGCACAAATTCTGTATAAAGCAAAGAAGAGCGTCTACGCTCCCTGCCCCTCCGAAGATAATTTCGCTCAGATCACAGAGGGCGCTAAATCAAAAACGCCATATCGTTTCCGGTACGGCTTTCCGGGCTACGTTTTGTTCTCCTCCGGTCCTTCGTTAATTTATGGAACGCCCCTTGCTGGGCTGCACGGTCCACGCGCTCCGTTTCTTATCTTTATTGAAATTTGCCAGCCTTTTTATTTGTCGGATTCTGGTTCGCTTCAGTTGTCGGGAATCGATGTCTTTATTCCTGCGATTCCTATTCCTCGATTTATGCCACTTTTCCGTTGCTATTAATTTGATTTTTACGTCGACAACGGTTTTTTTGAGGTTAGGGATATGGCATCAGAGAAGAGTTAGGGGGATGGTGGAGTTATCACTTATGGCTATATTTTTTGTGCGGACATTTCTGGACAGTCTATGTAGAATGTAGAAAAGGAAAAAGTGACGAAGGCTCAGTCGAAAGTGTAACAGACTAATAAGGCGTTTTCGGAAACTTACTCAGGATTAGGTACAATAAATCGATCCATTGGGTCACGTGACTGATCTACTCGGATCACAAACCCGGGTTCAAAGTTTACGAACACATCAGGTTCAGGACTTGAAGTGACAGTCAATAGCATAACCAAATATTTTATGGATTTATTTTTTCAGTCCTAATTTATTTTCGGATTGCCTCTTGCTTTGCTTGCATTTATTGGTTTTTGTAAAATATTCCTTATAATTTCTGGTGTACCCTTCCATGTTTAATGTTATTTTAGAGTACCCATGTTGAAGAAGTAGTAGGAATTATTTTTTCAGTCCAGTTTTGTTTACTGATTGTCTCTACCTTTGCTTGGATTTATTGGCTTCTGTAAAATCTTTCTTATAATTTCTGGTGTGCCCTCGCATGTTCAATGTTATCTTTGAGTATGTTAAAGAAGTAAAGAAGGCTTTAGCTTAAACGCAGAAGGATCTGGATACAAAGTTATGAAGAAGTTGTTTCATATTATTTTCTCGGCTCATGGATCATTTATAAACTTACATTGTCGTTGTATAATATGTCTTCCAATGTTTAATTGGTGGTTGATAAAAATCCGAGTGTTGCTCTGTAAATGGAGTTTTTATTTTTAAAACTCATATCTCAATTCACGATAGAATTAAAAATTAACCTGTAAATAGAGAAACAACAATTCAAGTTTATCCTTTTTACCAATTATCTGCTATTCAAATTCAATCGTTTAACAAAATTTATTTGAAATTTACGAAATTATAATTTCGACGCTAGTCACAAACGCTAACTAGATAACCTCATCATAGATACCCAGATATTTCATGTTATAAATATCAAGAATTGGGTCTCCAGAAAGCTAAATGTTGAATATTTTTCATCTTTTTCAAGTTAGACTATGTATTTCATTTAGAAAACATTTTTTCTTGATGAAATTTTCAATTCATAATAATAATTCATAACATTCTAACGCTCCAGAAGAATGCATAGTTACATCATTTTTTTATTTCAGGTTCTTCACAGCTTCACAGGCAGATAATCGTTAAATATGCTCTGGATCTGGAAATGCAATTCGATAACCTATTTTTGAATGCAGAGTTCTCACATTTCATTTTTGCACATTCTTAATGAATATGCAAATAATAAAAATGAACAGAACGCCCTATATCTCTACGTATGATACAGGAGCGCACATATTGAACTTCAGTAAAATAATGTATTTGTTTGAAGGGAAAGAAGAAACATTTAAATCGAAGGATTTCTTACTCATTGAGGAAAAATTTTTTATTCATTACCACGTAGTACGAAAAGAATGAATCTTCATTGCATTGAATTCAACAAGTTTTTCCTGAACTTTCCTAATAAAATTCATTCAAAACACTTATTTAATTTTTAACACGTATAACATGAGATGACTTATCAAAACCTGAAACTGGCTACGTGAAAGCTGAATGCACTTTTTCCTCAGCCATATCTACAAACATCTCCTGGTACAAATTGATACTTAACACAGTACTCGACCATTAATAAACCAGCTATCATAACCAATACGTACAGATAGCGATTAATCTCATCAGTCATCAGATATTAATAACCTATTCGTTTCACCAATAGGAAAACCTACATGCTCAAGGTATCTATCGCTTCATCGAATTGCATCAATAAAAATTGTCAACTCATGTGTAACGAATAGAAAGATACCAGCACATCAATTAAAAGCAATATAAATTCTAATAGGACGATTTCGCTACAAATATCCGCTTTGAAACTATGCACATAACCAGTATATTTGAGCGCAGTATATTAATTAATTGTTTGGAATATTCCTTCACCATAATGGTTCATTGTATAAAAGATAATGTTCCTTAATTGTTACTATTATTGCAGTATTATACAGTTTCTAGATTATGCAAGTAAATATTTTGCGCTATACAGATAGCTGCTGGAAAACTCCCACCATTGGGTTGTGGCAATATTTCTTGGAAATCTAATTCTATGACCCGCCTGCTTATGGTAGTCATGCTGACTTCGTTATGTCATGGAGGTGACATGTGCACTATTCTATTCACATACGAGGTCTGTTCAAAAAATAAATTTGAAAAAATCAAAGAAAAAAAATTTACAAAGGTTTTGAGCTGGTGCTTTTGAGCGCTCGTTCACTGGTGTAGTAATAAGGCTTTTACCTCAAAATTTTGTATAGGACTCGAAATTTGTACTGAATATAAGAATGCAAAATCTCAGTACGATCGGAATTATATTCTGGAAATTATTCAAAAAATAAAATATGTAAAAAATCGATAACTGAAAATATCAAAATTCCATGGTTCTGATTCGAAAATTCTTTTGAAAATTTGCATGATAAATTTCACTAGAATCAGATATGTTGTTTGTTATTTTTCATTCCGATTTTTTAATGGTTTCGTTAACATTATACCATAAAATTCATATGAGACCTCTTATGAATACCTTGCATGTGTTCTTTGATGAAAAACCACGAGAAATTGATAAGCAATATAAATAATATCATGTAACTAGTATGTATACAATGAAAAAATTTAAGAAAAACCCTGAGCAGGAGCTTTTGAGCGCTCGTTGTTTGGTGGAGCAATAAGACTATTACCTACCTCGAAATTTTATATGAAACTAGCAGACCCAACAGACGTTGTTCTGTATACACAAAAATTCATTCAATTCGGCTGACCCGGCAAACGTTTGTTTTGCCATATAAATAATTTCCTAGTGACACCTGTAGACATCTGGCAGGGATAACTATTAAATGACGATTGATTAGTTTTCGACCGAGAGAGAAAAAATGATTAAATATTACTAAAATGGCTATTAAAAAATAGGGGTTGATCGTAGAAGGGTGAAAATTGAGGATTGTATGTATTTTTGTATGTTGTATCATAAAAAAATAGAAATTAAAAATTTTGTCTAAAAAATTTAACATTTAAAGGGATGAAAAATAGATGTTGGCCGATTCTCATAGATACCAGATAAGCACAAAAAATTTCATCAAAATCGGTCAAGCCGTTCGAAGGAGTATGGCAATGAAAACTGTGACACGAGAATTTTATATATTAGATGTGACATTGATACCACACATATATATGTATATATATACAGGGGTCCCATTACTCGACGTCAACCCGGAACCGGGTGAAGAGGCAAGTAATGCTGGTTGTCAGAAAAATATAAAAAAAAATCTAAGTTGCATGATTTTAAAATAATGAGCATTTAAAAAAAACACTCAAAATTCCACACCCTGTGGCAGTCTTTTTCGCTCCTGTTGCCTCAAATATCAACTTTTTCCAACTTTTTCTTTGCTGTGTAACCTTGAATAATGCTTGTCTAACTGTAATCAAAATTTGATACCAGCTGCTCTAGGTTTCATAAAAATAGGGCTTACTTCTCGGAAAAAAAATTCGAAATAAACAATTGCCTAGTTTCAACTGACTGTATTGAAAAAAAATGTACTACGTAGGTTTGGCATGTTTTTTCAAAAGTTGGCGCATTTAGTGAGGATTCCAAAATGGTATAATACTTGTTTAATTGCAGCTGCCGTAGTTCAATTTATTTTCGATTGCCTTTGAATACACTTTTCGTTAACTGCTTCCCAGTAATAGAGTCCAATGGGTTCAAGTCCGGTGAACGGGCCGGCCACGAGATTGGACCAGAACGTCCGATCCATCTTCCGGAAAAAATGTTACCAGAAAAAAAAATTTTCAGAGAAATTTCTCAGGAAAATTTTTTTCTGGAAAAATTTTTTCTCTGCAATTTTTTTTTTCTGATAACATTTTTTCCCGGAAGATGGATCGGACTTTCTGGTCCAATCTCGTGGCCGGCCCGTTCACCGGACTTGAACCCATTGGACATTTTGGAATCCTCACTAAATGCGCCAACTTTGAGAAAACATGCCAAACCTACGTAGTACATACATTTTTTTTTCAATACAGTCAGTTGACACTAGGCAATTGTTTATTTCGAATTTTTTTTCTGAGAAGTAAGCCCTATTTTTATGAAACCTAGATCAGCTGGTATCAAAATTTTGATTACAGTTTAGACAAGCATTATTCAAGGTTACACAGCAAAGAAAAAAGTTGGAAAAAGTTGATATTTGTGGCAACAGGAGCGAAAAGACTGTCACAGGGTGTGGAATTTTGCGTTTTTTTTAAATGCGCATTATTTTAAAATCATGCAACTTAGATTTTTTTTTATATTTTTCTGATAACCAGCATTACTTGCCTTTTCACCCGGTTCCGGGTTGACGTCGAGTAATGGGACACCCTGTATATATGCAAAAATTCAACACAATCGGAATTATATTATGAAAATTACTCAAAAAATTAAATATGTAAAAAAAAATAATTACAAAAATTAAATTCTACGGTTCTGATGATGCGATCCCCTTGAAATTTTGCTTGACCATTCAGTATAGCAGTTTTCTTTCTCGAAATAAATTTCACCCGAATAAGATATTCTGTTATGGAAATATAAAGATTCTTCTTTCAATATTCCAAATTAATTTTCTAATTAAATTATGGCCACAAAATTTTGCATGAAGATTCAGTATAATATCAATCTTTATTCACAGAAAAAAATTTACTTGAATCGGATATCCTGATATGAAAATATAAAGATTTTAATATTCCAATTGAATTTTTTATGGTTCTGTTGAAACTATGGCAACAAAATCTTGGACGAACATTCAGAATATCGATCTACATTCACAAAAAAAATTCACTTGAATCGGATATTTTTTATGTGGAATTATGAAGTTAGTTTTTTTCAATATTCAAATGGAATTATCTATGGTTTTGTTTACACTATGGCCACAAAATTTTGCATGAAGATTAGTATATCAATCTTTATTCACAGAAAAAAAATTTACTTGAATCGGATATTCTGTTATGAAAATATAAAGATTTTAATATTCCAATTGAATTTTCTATGGTTTGTTGAAACTATGGCAACAAAATCTTGGATGCACATTCAGAATATCGATCTCCATTCACAAAAAAAAAATCACTTGAATCGGATATCTTTTATGTGGAAATATGAAGTTATTTTTTTCAATATTCAAATTGAATTATCTATGGTTCTGTTTACACTATGGCCACAAAAATCTGCATGAGGCTTGTTATCAGCATCTTGCATTTGGCCGTAACATTTCATTCCGATTGGTTTCGTATTTTCTGAGATACTGAGGAACAAAATTTTGAATGGCCATATTTTATGGGACACCCTATACGATTTGGAATTGAATTTGTCCACGAATTTGTCTAACCCTATCGTTTTCGGCTCAAAATTGTGAAAATTACAGATATTTGGGCAAAACAATATAGCATTCGTTTAAGTAGAACGAGCGCTCAAAAGCTATTGTCTCTTTAGACCAGGATATCATTCAAGATCTTTAAAGAATAGGCTCTCAGTATATAAATATGTAATACAACGTTTTGTGTTGAAACGTTTTAAACTATAATGAAGCAAGCTATAATTTTACGATTCGGAAGTATTGAAAATGACTAGGAAGAAACATAATTCATGATTCATTCGTTCATCTGGGTGTTTCGAAACTGTTCATATCAACAATTCGGGGAATTAATACTTTGTTTCTATTAATTGTTCAGCCATATGTAAAAAACACATTTGTAATGGCGGGGTTCAACATCCTTAATACATTCGAAATTGTATAAATTTAGATTTATGACGTTATATATTAATTTCATTAAGACAGTTCATTAAAGTTTATCAGGCAAATGAAGAAAAATTTTGACTCCTTCGATAGTTCAGACATAATTCTAATCATCAATTGAATGTTAAAATTTTTGATTTCATCTACACCTGCAATCAGAAATAATAAAATTGCCTTCATTGAAGAGTTTCTACCAGATAATCAAAACCCACCAAATTTCATAGAAAGAACAATTTAAAATTTAGAAAGAAAAATATCTAATCAAAATTATAATGATGTCAGGTACAAACAGAAAACCCTCAAGAACAACCAATATTGTTGAACGTAATTCCTTATATTCCTGGTCTTTCAGGAAAAATAAGAAGAATTGGTTCCAAATTCAACACAAGAACTGTTTCAAAACACAAAATGATTTGAGATCCATTCTAACCAGAACGAAACCAATGAATGAGACACAAAAATCAAAAAATTGTGTTTACAATATTCCCTGTATATGTGGATAATCATATACAGGAGAGACATCAAGACCATCAAAAATAGAGACATACAAGATCACAAATCGCTGATCATGTATTTTCAAAAAGATCATCATCATATTTCAAAATATGATGAACTGGAACAACACACAAAGATCCTATGAGGAAAACTGATGATTATAAAGAAAATTAAGGAATCTACCTGTATTTTGTTAGATGAAGTAGATAATTTGGCCAATGTTCTGCTGGATGAGATCGTATTTCGATTGATTTATTGAAGAAAGAAAAGACATCAGGTATTTTCAAAATTAAATCAATCAACATCTCTATGTGTTGACAACTTTCAATGTCAATTAGACTGCAAATGAAAAAACACCCATTCTGAAGATTTTGCAAGTTTTTTCTGAAGAAGGTTCTGATATAGACACCAAAACGGTACATTATCCTGTTCATTTATTCCTTTTTAATTTTTACTGTTAGGCAACAATTTTTTTCAAAACCGATTTGCTCCTGACAAATAAGTGCAAAGATTTTATCAGGAGTACTTCATCTTACTTATACATTTTTAATTATTTCTGTTTCAGAGACTGGGAGTGAAAACCTGTAAAGTTTTTTGGAAATGCAGAATCCTTCCACTCCTCCAGAACATATTTCAATCGATATATACCATAATTGGGTCGATTAACAGATTAATATACAAATTTCTCGACCTTCGGCAAGCGTTCGTACCACTTATATAACTTAAAAACACTTTTTGAGAAAAAGAATACTCGCAGAATGCCACAGTAAATATTTTGGGGCTGAATTTAAAAATAAGCATCTCATTCAGGAACACCCGGTATAAACTAAGAAAAGATCTCCTATTTAAAAAAAGTTAATAGCTTCTAGTTCTTTCTTAGGTGAAGTAGTCAAAAAACAAACCGACCAATAATTTCAATGCTTACAATCCGAACCAATAATCAATTAATTACATATACTCAACGAAAAAAATTTTTGCCACGGTTTAAAAACGAAAAATCTACATATTCGGTAGCCTAAGAAAGCCTTATAAATCGTGGATTTCAACAGCGCTATCTATTAATAATATAGGGTACAATTATTCTCTTATTATTCAGTTTCCATACCTAATTATATAATCAAAGCGAGTAATAAATATTCGTACTACATACTTGATTTATAACACACGAGATCGAAGATATTTATGGGTGCTTCTGTCCCAGGGCGATGGTATAATTGTGTTGGATGGTATAGAATTTGAGGAGAACGGTATTTCATGTGATGTCCTCGATTTCAGAAAAAAATGAAGTTTTCGTCTAGTTAACATGCAATTATCATTTTTTTGAAGTGAAATTCTTGATGGTGGTACATTCATTGATATAAAGGGTTTTCCAATAAGAGATGTAATTTTGAATAGCCCGCTACTTCGGTAGATGTCACGTTTGAAGCTGTCATTTGTTGACATTTGACAAGTAGAAACTACGCCATTAATAAAAATGGAACGATACACGCTTCAAGAACGCATTGAAATTATTAAAATTCACTATAAAAATGAAGAAAATTTGGCAGAGACGGTTCGTAAACTCAAACATTTTGAGTCGTCTGAAGCATGAAGCACCTTGTCGGACCGCAATAAAGAAATTTGTGAAAAAATTCGAGCTGTTGGACAAGTTAGTGATGTGAAGAATAAAACCAGTGCACGTCGCTCAAAAACAGCTGAAAATATTGCTGCTGTAGCCGAAAGTATTGAAGAGAAAACCTAAGTTGGTTCATTTCCGTCGTTCTTGGAATAAGCATTACACAAACGTCATTACACAGTATTTTGCATAAACATTTGGGTCTTAAGACTTATTGAGTTCACGTTAACACAAGAACCCAAGCCGGCCGATCATCAACAACGTCGTGTCATTGATCTTTTGCTGAAAAAGTTTCCGGACCGTGTTATCTCTCGAAGAGGTGATTACAATTGGCCACCGAGATCTTGCACTTTTTCCTCTGGGGCCCCAATAGCCCAGCGCCGATTCGAGACCTCAAAGATGGAATTCTTGATGGCTATCGAGGACATAGGACAGCAACTTTGCGGATTTGGTTGTGAAAAATTTCATTGAAAGGATATGGTCCTGCAAGCGTGGTCATGGTGGTCATTTGCCTGATGTTATTTTCCACTATTAATGGCATAGCTTCTTCTTTATAATGAAATAACCATTTAATCATTAATGGCATTTTGCTTTGAATATAAAAAAAACACCCCTTATTGGAAAACATTTTACCTATTATCTGAGCTATTTTCGTCATATTTACTTCTTATGTTCAAAACTTTAGTCTCCAGAAAAGCAATTTCCTTCACTCTTTGAGAATGTCTCTTATCTCAACTGGTAGCCAGATTTGAAACCGGTTCTTGAAGCGTCACAAAGAAGAACGCCACATTTAAAAACATAGAAAAAAAAACATACAGGACGAGGGGAAAAAGTGCCATGCATTATCCCAATCCAAAACAGAGGTTCTCAGTTCAGTTGAGAATGTTTGTCATTTTTGACAGTTCTCAGAAAAAAACCGATGATTTTTATCTATTTTTGATTAAATTCATTTTGTCAAAAAAATCAATCTTTTCAGGTCGGATCTCAGATTTTTTTGTCTTCCAAAACCTTTTATTTTACAAATTTCAAATGATTTTTCAAGTCGTTCAATGAATCTAAGCACTGTATAGTTTTTTGACAACACATCATAATATCCCACTATTCGTAAATTATTTCAAATTAGTATCACTTTCAGAACATTTAAAAGCAGGCATTCTTCTGTCTACAAACTTCATGGTAGAAAAGAAAGGAAGAGATGATAGACGTAGATTATTCCTCCTGTCATTTTCTAGTTTGCGTTACTTGACTAATTAATTTGACATTCTTTCAACACAGGTTAACACGGAAATATTTAAAGAATACTATGAATTATTTAACGCAGATTTGATTGAAACGTGACGGAAATGATATAAAACGTAGACATTTCATTTAAAACTGTTTTGTGAGGCAATGACCTTCCTATAAAAATTTCATTGACTATCAGACATGAGCAGTACTTCAGTCTGTCGAAAATCGTGTTAAATTTCATTACCAAATAAATAATCTTTATGAAAATTTGCATTATCACTTAGCCAATCTACATTTCTAAAAATTGAAATCATCTCAATAGAAAGTTTTTTTCGTGAAAAAAGTTTTTTTTTGATATTACGATAGACTTTTCCATGGGTGTTTCAACGCAACTCCACAAAACTTTGGGTAGTGTTTTGAATCGGTATTGACATGTTACTGCAAAATTCCGCTCGATTGAATTGATAAATTCTGAATTATTCGAAGAGATGAATTATTTTGAAGAAAACCAATGTTTCTAATGATGTCATCCTCTTGAAATTTTGCATGAATATTCAGTATAAAAATCTTCACCCTCAAAGTAGCTTTCATTCGAATCGGATATTCTCTTGTGGAAATACTAGGATGTTTCTTTCAAATATTCCAATTGAATTTTCTATGATTTTGTTGAAACTGTGGCCACAAATTCTCGTATGAGGTTTTTTAATAATTAATAAGTACAGTGGAATTTCCCTATAACGAAAGAGCGAAATCCGCAAAAAAATTCGTTATGAAGATATTTCGTTATGCAGATTTTTTTTCTATTGTCGCACTTCCTTTCAGACATTTTCGCACAACTTTCCACACTATCATGGTTAGATTGAAACCAAACAGCCAGTGTTGTATAAAACTGTTTCAGAAGGATCTCTCTGCCCGCCGTATGATTCAATTAAGGTCGGGATTTATTACGCTGTCCGGAAAAATTTCGGAAAAAACCCACCCTTACACCTTGTTATCAATACCCATTCAAAGAGTGATATTCTTTGTATATTTCGTTATAGAGAAAATTTACTTCGTTTTAGAGCTTGTTTTTAACATGGAATTTGGATACAAGGTGCAAAGTCTTGTACGAAATTTGTTATACAGAGAAATTCGTAATACAGACGTACATTATATGAAAGTTCCACTATATCTTGCATGTGGCTGCTTAATTTCATTTCGATCCTATTATGTCAGAGATATTGAGAAACAAGAATTTTTAATGGCCATATTTATTAGAACACCCTGAACGATTTTACTGGTAAACGAACCCAACCGCGGCATTTAGGAACCGAACTTTCCCTGAAGACCATTTTCGGCTCAAAATTCGAAAATTACAGACATTTGGGAAAAACGATATAGGTAACACTCGTTAAGAAAACCGGGCGCTGAAAAACCAACATTCTCATGAGCAGTACCTCCATCATTAAAAAAGCCTCTTTACGATGCGAAATGAAGCGAGAAAGAACATGCAGAATAATAATAAAACCACCGAAAATCATAAATCGTAGAGGAAAAAACGTGGTCCGGAACACGATCAACCAAAAAAAAAAAAGAACTTTAATCGCGCAAACCACGCGAAGAACAATATGTTCATTAGCCGTTGTGCAGCGCAGCATCCAGATTTTTAGTCAATGAAAGGCGAACTCGTGAAGCATCTCAAACCGTGAGAGACCACCCTAGCGCGGCCATGTAATTAAAATCAGATACTGTATTTATAAAAACGAGCCGTCACTGGGCTACATATAATCTGTATGTAAATCGTGGCCACGATCCTTCTCAACGATCTAGATTTATTGATGTACACTCGATATGACGTATATTTATATTTAAATTATATACCAGTCCAATATTGTCGACCGATGTAACAACTTGTTATTACAGGGATCACTAATTATTGGCTTTCTTAATCTGAGATACGGAAGGTAACTATAGTGATTGCATTACTTCATTAACTCCTATTGAGTACCTTGTTTCAGTGGCGCATCATCTACATACTTCGATTTCTGAAGGTCTCCACTTTGTACTAGTACACTCTTGAGAAAGAGCTTCACAAAATGTCTCGAATATCGAATAATATAGCAAGTATACTCCTCAGAAAAAGCAGAGGGAATGTAAACCAAGCAACATTATTATTATTAAAACTAAAGTCCGGAAACTACGACCTAGTAGATTTTTTGCTCTCTACCCTACTCATTCATGGAGAACCAAGAAGCCTCCAATGGCGTTGATAAAACCGACAACCTCCTTAGGAGCCTTGGTCCTTACCTCTTGGGTTTCCAGGACTCTTTCTTCATATTTCCTATGGAATCATTGCATGGGGAAATGGTTCAGAAGTTCTACACACGCTTCAAGAATGCATTGAAATTATTAATATTCACTATAAAAATGGTGAAATTTTGGGCAGAAACGGTTCGTAAAACTCGAACATTTTGGGTCGTCGTGATGCACCTTGTCGGACCGCAATAAAGAAATTGGTGGAAAAATTCGAGCTGTTGGGACAAGTTAGTGATGCGAAGAATAAAACTCGTGCACGTCGCTCAGAACAGCCGAGAAATATTGCATTTTGCATTTTTGGAATTAGGAATTCAACAAACGTAATTACACCGTATTTTGCATAAAGATTTGGGTCTTAAGGCTTATAAAGTTCAGCTAAAAGCAAGAACTCAAGCCGGTCGATCATCAACAAAGTCGTGTCTTTGCTGATAGGATCATTGAAATGCATTAGAATGATCAGGAATTCCATCGAAAAACCATCTTGAGTGATGAGGCCCATTTCCACCTCGGTGGCTTCGTCAACAAGCAAAATTGTAGCATCTGGGGCTCGGAAAACCCAAGAGTTATGGTTGAAAAGGCCTCTCTATCCTCAACGTGGGACTGTTTGGTGCAGTTTATGGTCCGGCGGATTCATTGGACCATACTTTTTCGAAAATAAGGCTGGATCAACAGTAACGGTGAATGGATTGCGCTATCAAGAGATGATTAATGATTTTTTTGGCCGAAATTGGATAGTATTCTCTGGACAACGTTTACTTTCAACAAGACGGCGCTACGTGCCACACAAGCAACGAAACCATTGATTTTTTGCGGGAAAAGTTTCCGGACCGTGTTATCTCTTGAAGAGGTCATCACAATTGGCCACCGATATCATGTGATTCAACACCTTGAAACTTCCTCCTTTAGGGCCACGTGAAAGAGAAGGTCTACGCCAATAGCCCAGTGTCGATTCAAGACCTCAAAGATGGAATTCGTGAGGCTATCGAGGACATAGGGCAGCCACTTAACGATTTGGTTATGGCAAATTTCATTAAAAGGATATGGTCCTGTAAGAGTGGTCGTGGTGGTCATTTGCCTGATGTTATTTTCCACTATTAACGGCATAGCTCTTCTTTGTAATGAAATAAACATTCGATCATTACATTGAAAAATGGCATTTTGCTTTGAATATCAAAATAACATCTTATATAGTAAAACCCTTTAATACCTAGTCTTCTTTCATTTCAAAATACCCAACTAATTTACATAATACGGCACCCGCCACTGACGGATATTCGTGTTCAATCATAGCAGTAGTATAGGTACTTAGCTCATAGTTTGACCTGTTGAATTACGCCACAATAACTTGCCTCAATTCGACCACTCTTGCATACCACACGATCTGATGAGGCACGTTGGCTATGATCAAGATATTCCAACCGACAATTTGTTATACAATTTGAAAGATTTGCTCGCCTGTTTTATGCGCTTATCGGTGATCTTCTGGCGTTGGATTTTTGCAATTTCACCGTGCTTGAAAAATTTTTTTATTAGACGTGCAACATGAGGTGATTAAAGCGGATATGTTAATGTCAGGTTGATTTATTTTTAACTTAGTGGATGTTGGAAACTGTCTGTCCTTCAGAAAATACTGTTGAAAGAAATATATTCTTGATGGTATCTAAACATGTATCGATCGAATTATGTCAAAAAATAGTGAGATTGAATAATATTTATGGAATTCAAACTATACACTTCAAAGTTGAATCATGGAATGTAAAAATATTTGGCACATTTTAGCCTCTCCAACGTTGCTTAAGAGACAACACTATTTTATTGCAATAGGACAAATGGATTCAGGGCAATTACGTGCACGTGAATATCTCTCTTTAGAATTACTGGTCTTTTTCAGTGGTCCAAACCAACATCTTTCCAGCCAAAGAAAAGTGCTCTGATAACAGTCCAAGAAGACAAGGTGAACATTCAAAAAGTAGGTTGGTTTGGTATCTGTCAAACATTATCGATTCAAAGTCTGACAACTTTGTCATGCTTTTGATAAAATAACAAGCACAACTTAATGTGCAATAAAACAACCAACGATAAACCTCCAGATGCTAATAAGAAATATTAATCAACATGGAAAAAGAAGTTGTAAATACCATATCTGGCAAAGTATCTCACCATTATCTTCGACTTTATTCATGGCAGAAAAGAATGCCGATATTCATCAGGCCTCAGAGTATTCCGATCTTCGAAATTCACATCGAAAATATACGAGATACATCCTCAGACAGAGAATTTTTCCGTCCAGTTGAACAGTTGTAAATTCGAGAAATTAAAGTGTTACGTAACTCCCTGAATCCAGTTGTCCGATTGCAATAATGTAGGGTTGTCCCTCTCTAATCGTAGAGAATGGCTTATCCAAGCAGTATGGTAGGCAACCAAAAGTACTTGAATCGAATATACAGACAACCTGACACATTAAATACGATGCGAGTAACTGCAGGTTCCTTACCATACTGCTTGAATTAAACCACTTCCAAAGTTGAGGAAGAGACAACACTATTTTATAACATATAGGACAACTGGATGCAGACAGTTAGCACGTACTTTCTAGAATTACTGGTTTTTTTCAGTGTGTCAAGCCACCATCTTCCAGCCAAAGAAATGTGCTCTGATAACAGTCAACAAGACAAGGTGAACATTCAAAAAGGTAGGTAGGTCCGGTATTTAGTCAAACTGTCAAACAGTACTATTCAGGTCTGACAACTTGTCGTGCTTTTGATAAAATAACAAGCACTACTTCCTGTGCAATTAAAAACAACATACGAAAAACTCCAATGCTAATAAGAAGTATTAATCAACGTGGGAAAAGAAGTTGTAAATACGATATCTGGGCAAAGTATCTCACCATTATCATCGAGGTTATTCATGGTAGAAGAGAATGCCGATAAATCCCTCTCACATATTTAAAATTCATTAGGCCTTGGAGAATTCCGATCTTCGAAATTCACATCGAAAAGATACGATATACGATATCATCAGACAGATATTTTTCCGTCCAGTTGAACAGTTGTAAATACGAGAAATTCAAGTGTTACGTAACTGCCTGAATCCAGTTGTCCGATTGGGATAATGTAGTGTTGTCCCTCTCTGATCGTTGAGAATGGCTTATTCAAGCAATATGGTAGGAACCGAAAGTACTTGAATCGAATAATATAGACAACCTGACACATATTAAATAATACAATGCGAGTACTGCAGGTTCCTTACCATACTGCTTGAATTAAGCCACTTCCAACGTTGTGGAAGAGACAACACTTTTGTATTGCAATGGGACAACTGGATTCAGGCATTTAAGTAGCACGTAAATATCTCTCTCTCTAGAATTACAGGTCTTTTTCAGTGTGGTGAATCAACATCTTTCCAGCCAAAGTAATGTGCTCTGATAACAGTCCAACAAGACAAGGTGAACATTCAAAAAGGTAGGTATGTCAAACTGTCAACATTATCGATTCAGGTCTGACAACTCTTTGTCGGTGCTTTTGATAAAATAACAAGCACAACTTCCTGTGCAATTAAAACCAACAACCGATAAACCTCCAGATGCTAATAAGAAATATTAATCAACATGGAAAAGAAGTTGTAAATACGATATCTGGCAAAGTATCTCACCATTATCATCGACTTTATTCATGGCAGAAGAGAATGCCGATGCGTCTCTCTCACATATTTTGATATTCATCAGGCCATGGAGAATTTCGATCTTGTAAAAAATAATGGTTATGATAAGTACACAATCGTCGGCAGCGATCGGACCAGACGACAAAGATGCGGTTTGCAAATTATGGCGCAGAGTGTACAAGTGCCAGTTTTTGCCAAGTGGCGGTATTCTTTGAGGCATTGCATACATATTGCCAACATTTAAATAATTTATATGTATGTACGCATTCGCGGGTCACTTTTTTAAGCGGGCCGCGCTAACAATGATGCCAACATCAGAAGGATGAGACCGGATGGGATGACGACGGTTGG
>JACDNR010000890.1:0-28560 GCA_013421045.1 Propylea japonica | reverse complement strand
AAAACAATAGGACCTCAATTTATTGGTCCCATTTGAAAGAAATAGGCATATACATGCCTGGATACTATGATCGATCATCAATATAATGATCAATCTGTTCGCAATAATTTCAACCAGTTGAGGATATAAATATTTAGCTCAATATACCAATGAAAGGTTTATTGTAGTGCCCAATATCACCACTGTATCAATAGTATTGACGGTGTTCTTGATCCTAATGAAAACATTGAGGCATTCTGAATATTGGTACATCAATACTTTTTCATAATAACGTGGAAGGTTCGATATATCATGAGGTCTGATCAATACTATTGAGTGCAAATGAAGTTTATCAACTTCATATAAGTCTTTGCGTGGCACTTTTGTGGTATTGACAAGGGAGAGTTGCAGTTATTTATATTGTTACCACTATGGAATCTGAAAAACAAAGTTTCAGTCTTTGGTTATCAATATAATGGTACATCTCTTGAATGATCAATTCATAATTCAATGCATACTTGGGCCAGATAACATCGGGAACAAAATTTATATTGGCCCTATAGCATGGGTGATTTTAGACTTTGGTTATCAGTATAATTAGAACGAATAGTCATTCATAATTTAGGCATACATGTGCTAGATTGACATCAAGAACAATATTTATATCGGCCCTATAAGCATGGGTGATTTTAGACTTTGGTTATCAATATAATTGGTACATATCTCGAATAATCAATTCATAATTTCAGGCCTACTTGGCCATCGAGAGCAGATATATTTTAATATTGGCCCTATTAGCATGGTCATAGCTGGCAGTGCGCGTTCACCAAGAAGACTCCTCGACGCAGTCTGTATATAGAGGCAATCGGTATCATATTCCTCCCCATCTTTCCACAAGAAATGAATGAGAACGTTTTGAAATAAACTCACCATTAGCTCTGATGGAAAGGCGGCAAGTCAGGAGCAGCAAGAGAGCTGGGATGTTTTCAGTGAGAGGGTTCATTTCGATCGAGGGTGCGTTCCCAGACGGAGCTTCACGTAACAACGGGTGACCGTTCGACACTGGCACAGGGCACCAGGGGTCAAGGGTCGTCTGGACTCCGGGCGTGTCACTGGCGGTCGTCACGACCTATGGTCCCCCTCGGAAACGCGCGTGCGCAACTCATGCGACAGTGACAATCGTTCGTGCAGTGACAATTTTAATAGCTCCGCCCTATTTGCCTCACGCGGGTGTTGCGTTTCATGGGGATTTTCTTCAGATTGGCCGATTTTATCCAGTTGGAAAATTTGGAAAACCGGTGGGTGATTTTTTTTCGGACTTGTCGGTGGAAAAACGATTGAAAAATAGCTGATTACTTTAGGGGATGAAATGGTATTTGTTCTGGGAAAGGGTGGTTTTAAGGGAATAAGGGTGTATATCATGAAACTTACACTATGTGGAATGATTGGATTATTGTAAATGATTTTGAATACCTATAGAGATTGACGATTCTCAATACTCCATATAAACTTAAGATCAGATGCAGGGTAGAAATTATCTTTTGGTAAGGACATCTGAAGCTGAGATAGACACAACGATGATTTCAAAGAATTAATTCAGAATCAACCTATGTAGATATATTTTAAGAGATAGAATCATCCCCTTGATGTTGTGAACATGGTTTTATTAAAATGCAATAACCCATCGAACAATGTTTCATTGCGAGACTCAGAAAAATAACAAAAAACCTGATTGGGGATGATAAAAATTATGATTTTTGTTGCTCTGGTAGTTGTCATGTATCATTTTTTGTTTGCTGGTAGAATAACAATGTTGTTGTTAAACTTCTCGCAAAATCCAACTATTCAACTAATTTATGTGCCTCTCAGCGAAAAAAAAAAAGTAACAGTACGTAGGAAGAAAAATATTCTACTGAATGTTCAAGTACCTTTTCAACAGTATCAACAGTCATAAAATCGATTAGAAGATGCTGCGGAAAAGACAAAAGTTCCACAAAATTCCTCGAATATAAACAATAAAGCAAGTGTTTTTCTTAGTGGAACCAGAGAAAAATGTGTACTAGCATAATTTCAACTCATGATACAAGAGCTGAGAGACGTTAACCTCAGTATAATGTAAGTATAGTGTTCAGGAAAAAGCTGAAATATTCATATGGAAAGGCTCCTTTTCCATTGAAACTTGTTTTTTATTTCCTTCATATGATTGGGCCAAACATTTTCAAATCGCATATCAAAAAACTGAACAAAGACGAAAAAACAAGAATGGAACAAAAGGTAAATAAGAAATCACAACTGCACGACAAAATATAGTCAAGTTTGGTAAAAAATGAACGTTTTCCTAAGTCCACTGGGTGTTCGTATGAAGTGCTCTAAAACAAGAGGGAAACCTACAGAAACTACTAGAACTGGACTCTA
Organism: Propylea japonica; assembly: GCA_013421045.1. Lineage (NCBI taxonomy): Eukaryota > Metazoa > Arthropoda > Insecta > Coleoptera > Coccinellidae > Propylea > Propylea japonica. Next base: position 26,166 of record JACDNR010000890.1, on the reverse strand, counting down.
CATCGCTGAAGACATCATTGAATCATTATACCAAATTCTTCATTCAGATGTAACCCGAAATATCTGTAATTTTATCACTTGGTCTACTATTATAATCAATATTCAAAATATATATATTTTGAACTTTGATTCATTCAAATTTCTCAATTTCCTTTTTACAATTTCCATAGAGCTGTGAATATGATTTCAATTTCATTCTAGAACAAAAACAGACTGAAATCGCAGGAAAATAATTATGAGAGGATGATAGTGGAAGGGTAACTACAGAATAATCTGTATAATTGAATTGTTTACAAACAATAAGTTGGAAATCATGAATTCCTCATCTATGAGGGGGAAATGAATCAAGACAAAAGAAAACACAAAGTCTTAATTCTAGCTTCTAATACTGTCTGGTTCGAGTCCCGAGAAGCAATCGATATCGAGAGAAATAGACCAGTTTTCAGGGTAAGACCAGACCTAGGGTTCTATCTAAGACAAAGTGCTTTACGTAATCCCAGGGCAATGATCTCTGCTTTATTTCTGGAAGGGGTAGAGGCGCTACTCATGATATTCAATTATTATCGGCATATTGACACGTTATATACATTTGGTAAAATTAGCGAGCTTCAGGTTTTTGAGAAGAAAGACACCAGAGTCTATCAATGGATTATTATAGATCAATCATATTTTTTGGTTCAATCCCTTAGCTGCCACTCTAGTTCTCCAAACGCTTCTCTCAGGGTCTTGGTGAGTACTTTGATCTGAGTTTTGATTCTGAAGATGTTAATTTCAAGTAAGGTTTTTTGAAAATATGGAGGTTTATTATTATTATTAGAACTGGGGTCTGGGGTCGTTAAAGCTAGGTGAGCCTTCTGGGAACTGCGACAATATATAGATCTCTTGTGCTCTAGATACTCTAGTCATTCATGGAAACCAAAGGAGATCGTCAATGGCGTTGATAAAACAGACATCTCCTTGAGAGTCTTGGATGTACCTCTTTGTAGGACTGGTTTCCTCATATGAATTCTTAGGCCAGTCAGCTTTAGACACTGCATACTGTTCTGATACACAGAGCCTGAAAATCTCATCTCCTCACTTTTCAATGCGGTACGAACGATATTTTTACCAACAGTGCCCTGTCAGCAGTCCCACCATCACCCGAAGCCCAGCTCGTGTAGCTTCATGAACTTTCTGGTATAGGTAGGTGAAATCATCACGAATTTTTTGGACTGAGTAAGTCCAGGGCCATTTCTCAAAATTGTTATTTTGATCTTTTGATCTCCCATTGCTGGGCCGCTATTGATCTTTTCCAGCCCACAGAAATCGCAGGTGATCCACTTTTCGCAAGTTAATCGTTTTTTTATTTCCTTCAACTGCTCTTGCACCCATAGTATGGCTGAATACCAACATGAGGAAGTCTTTGTTTCCCTTTTTGCAAGGGCATAAGCTTATCACTTCTCTGAAGGTCTTGGTGCTAAGTTGATCTAAGTTCTTTATTCTTAAGGTAAGGTTGGAAAGCGTAGCTGATCCTGAACATGAGATAGTGTTGTCCCCCTTTTTTGCAAGGGCATATCTAAGCTTTATCACTTCCCTCAAAAGCTAGGTGAGCCAGTTGATGCAAAATTTTGATTCTTAAGATGTTAATTTCAGATCATGTCTTCTGAAGATATGTAGTTGGACGCGCTTATTGATATTTTTGACATCGCAGATCGCAACCAATTTGATGCACCGTGATACTTCTCCCTTTCCCCTCAGAAAGAAAAATTCGACATTTATTTCTTCAGGTGTCCTGCCACTGATTATAGCAGCCATTGGCAAAAATCCCCATTTGAAAAATCATCAGTTTTTCTGAGTTATATTAAAGAATTTTGCTGGTGAGTTTCCTAGTTATTCAGTACCTAACCGACCATTGAAGAAATAGTGATGGCATCATCAATTCTCTGACGCCTTACCAAACGTATACCGACCGCCTCCAAGAGCGGCCGATATTTCGCTACGGAGACGGCTGCCAAAGCGTACGTCGGCTCCACGGACCTCGAGCGACTCGTTTAATATAGGCATCGTTCCAACAGAGGGCATCCAGCGACGGGAAACCAGATCTCAAGGCGTATACGGCGGCAGGTGACATTTGTGTCCGCCTCGCGCAAGCGTTTTAAAAGTTGGTGACATCCCCCCCAGCTGGCGACAACACGACACCCGACCCACCTGTGCTATTGGCTCCAACACACCCAATACCTTGCAGTCATATAAACACTTATTTACCCAAATTTATTCATAACTGACTATGTCACAACTCCACGATTATATAGCTGCTGGATTCCTGGCGGAATTCTCGATTGCCGCTTCTTCTGGTGTTGGAATGTCATACCATGGGTGTCGTATGATCCGTATGACCGTATGAAGTGGTGATAAGACAATATGCGTATGACTATGATAGTGAGGGCATATATGGATCACCTTATTTGAACTTTGAACGAAAATAACAGAATATTATGATAAATTTATCACCTTTTTGTAATTATGGCAACAAACAAACCCTTTGGTATGATAAGGATCCTTCCTTATCAATGGTAGTATAGAGACACGAAGTATTTGTGTCCAGGTTCTATCATCAACATAATCGCCATATATGGATAATTTCTTGTGTCATTTCATATTCGTTTCGTTGTCATATTCACCCATACCCAGAGGTCATTACAATAATTATCTCCCAAATTCCTTCATAACTGACTTCAGGTGTTGGAAGGTCATACCATGGGTGTTCGTATGATCGTGATGAAACAATTACACGTATGACCGTGGTAGTGGGGGCGTATGTGGCCCACCTTATTGTTTTGACTCAATGAACAACTCAACATGAAATATGGCCGATGATAGACTAATCACTCCTGCGTTCTTTTCTTATTATAGCAACAAACAAACTCTGTGTATTATTGTATGGCCTCAACCTTCCACCCGAAATATATAGACTTAGCACAGTAAAAACAAGTATTAGAAACCAAAATTTATTCATAACTGAAAATATCAAATCGACTTTTCTTTTCCAGTAGGTATATCATACTTATGGGTGCCGCATTATCAATATGACCGTATGGATTGGTAAGGAGAACATTTCACTTATGACTAAGAAGTGATGACATAAAAATATTCATTATCATGAATTATATGGCCAATGAAAGAACCATACAACGTTTTGCAATCACATGTAGATACAAACAAAACCCTTAGCTTTATATGAACTTATCATTTGATAAGGGGATGCGATAAACACGTTCATGTGGCTAAACCATTTGTAGAGGGCTATTTGTGGCTAAGCCATTTGCAGTGGCCATATTATGTTGAAGCCATTTGTGGTGGGCCATATACAGAGGTACCGTTTACAGTGGGCCATTTATGTGGCTAAGCCATTTGTGGTGGGCCAGATATAGAGGTACCCCTTTGCAGTGGGCATTTATGTGGCTAAGCCATTGTGGTGGGCCAGATATAGAGGTTACCTGTTTGCAGTGGGCCATTTATGTAAAGGTACCCTATTATTATAAATATAAGACCTGCTGAACCCAGAAGGAAATTTTTAGTTAGTAGGAAATATAATGAAAATGTGATTTGAACTAGCTTACTATGAGCATGGTTCTGCCTCTTTAAATTAATGAGACAGTATTTAACATATACCAAACATTAAATAATTATTTATGTAATGGTGTATTCGTGGCATTTGAAACGTTCTTGTTTTATTTCATTGAAATAAGTTGAAAGCGAAGACCAAACTAATAATTATAATAAAAAAACCTGTTCATTATTAATATTATCATCATATTCTGAGACGTATTCACAGTAATTTTCCTCACCCTAACCTAGGTCAAAAACTTTATTGCGTATTCCACCCTTATATATTTAGAGGAGTTCGGATTTCCCTACAGACAGACAGAACGTTGAAACTAAATAGGGGGGAAGTGCACAAAAATAAGGGTTGCATTGCAGTGTCGACATCTCTGAAATGATCATCTGTACCTACTAAGGGTACTTTGAAAAATCTGTTTTATCGGCAACCAAAACGAAAATGCTTCTTCGAAAAATTCTCAATAAAAATATATTAGATTGAAATATCCACTTGGAAAACCATTAATGAGACGATGCATACGATTTGTAGAAGTTTTCCTCCAAAACTTACAAAAAAATGCATGCTCGAAATATTGATCAATTTAATAAAATAAAACTATTGATTATGACGCGAGGAAACAAAATGATCTCAGACTTCGAAGAAAAGACGACTTAACAACGCAAATAATGTCGCCTTATCTAAAAGTTGGGGTCATGCCTTAAAAAAATTTGATTGGTGATAATTCAGTTGGGAGTACAAATTCTGATTGGGACAATTTTTATCTTCGAAGATTAGGTACTGGCTGTTGATTTCGTCAAAATGGAAACAACTGACGAATAACGAAATATTTAATGAGTTGAAAACAACTTGTCACAATTCCGTCTTTATTTTATATTTTCAGGCTCAAATAAATATATTGTAGAAGTTCCAAATCAGCATGTAGGTTTTTTATCGATTTATTAAGAATAATTATATGAGGAATTTCAATTGTTTTTTGCGAGAAGTACAGTGGAACTTTCCTTAACGAAAGCGCTAAATCCGCAAAAAATTCGTTATGAAGAAATTTCGTTATACAAAAATTGTTTCTATAGTCGGCAATGTCGCGGTCGACTTCACTGATAAATTTAAGTTTATCACTCAAACTTAAGCACTTCCTTTTAGACGTTTCCGCCACAACTTTAACATAGCGTATTGGTTAGATTGAAACCAAACAGCTAGGGGTGTATTTAAAACTGTTTCAGAAGAATCTCTCCTGCCCCGCCGTTATGATTTAGTTTAAGTTCGGTATTTATCACGTACGGCCGCAAAATTTCGGAAAAAACCCACCCTTATACCTTCTTACCAATACCCATTCAAAGTGTGATGCCCTTTGAATATTTCATTATAGAGACAATTCACTTCGTTTTAGAGGAGTTTTTAACAAGGAATTTGGATTCATGGTGCAATGTCTTGTACGAAATTCGTTTAACAGACGTTCGTTACAGGGAAGTTCCACTGTATATGTATCGTTTATTCAATATCTAGTATCTAGCAAAAGGGTGTTTCAAATTGAGCGTATTTTTCAGATGAAGAAAATATACAATGATACCAATAAAACATTTTGGAAATGTATGCAAATTATGTGTTTCATTTATTCTCAGAAAAAAACGTGCAATTCGAAACACCCTCTACATTGTTTGATAAAATAAAATGAAGAAGTCATACTATGTTCAACTGATTAAATTCCCGACTCTAGAGGTTTTCGAAAACTGGTATTTTCTGCTGTGGTCCAAATATGGTTCATCCGTATCTGTGTACGGATAAAGCAACGCACGAAGGTCAACTGCAACTCATGAGTGAACTTGACATATCTTGGTGAACTCAATTCTTATCATTTATATCATACTTATAGATGTCAGTTTTGAATGGAGGTAAATGTGGTAACCCGAGTGACAGTACTCAGGAACGAACGAAATCCAGTGATTGATCACTAACAATTTACGCTTTAATTTCAGTTTTGATGAACGATACCTTATCGGTATTTATGTGAAGGAGATTATCATCAATTCGAAACAGAATTGAACGTTATCGATTGATAGTCATCAATTTTTCGTACAGTTCTTGAAATACTGAATTCCAAGTATTCCTGTGACTTAAGGTGGTAAAATGGAAAAAAAACATGCAAATAGGACTGAAAAAAGTCTACAGCGATAGTTTCTCTAGTACTAGGAATTCTTCATCAGTGAATACAAACCCGACGAAATCATAACATCCATTAAAAGGATGCAAAATTTGAATTGTACCAACTGAACCAAAATATTCTCTACGAGACTACTTTATTAACTATGTGTAAACATATGAAATTGCACTTACATAACTTAATGTACCCACTGATATTTTCCAAACAGAATTATTTTATTTTAACGACGACATAAAACAATATTAGACAGCTATAAATTGTAATAATGAATATGCTGAAAACAATGTGATAAAAACTCATTGAATATATTGTTATTTGAGCTATATTAGTTTATCATGAATTGGATTATCACATGAAGGGTCTTTCAAAAAGAAAAGGACGACACTAAAATGAAATGAAACAAGCTGTGTATGAGTTCTCTTCAATGAACTTCAGTACCTATACGAGAGTGCTTGGAAGAGGCTAAATATGTGTTTCTCCTTTTTAAAACATTGTTTTGACTGAAAAACACTCAAATAAGATCCTAACGATAGTGTACACTAGGTTCTTGTCCCGTATACCTCAGTGCCGGCACCTATCGTAGTTTTAGAACCATATGTAAACCATTTTTGGGAAGTATATTTATATTTTTACTTCTACCATACCATGAAAAGGTGATCAACTCAAAACACTTAAGTCCAAACATGAAAATTGATTGAAAGAACTGAATGAAAGTGATGCATTTCCTTGGACAAAAGGGCCAACTATTCTGAAAGAACCAAAGTTTCAATATTTTAGAAATCGGTTATCGTTACTTGCCTAAACCTCGACTAGAACAATGCAGAAAGATGGAAATAGCTCGAACATAATTCCATAGCATACGTGACCTTGAAGTCTATCTAAGAGTAGGTTAAGGCCTACATACGAGGGGAACATTGACCCAAATAGAAAATAGGGAGGTGTTACAATGATGTAAATTGCGAATAGAGAGAGAAGAGAAGGGAGAAATCCGAGGTATGCCATATATTTAGAAAATCTTAACATCACCAACATTTTGTACGTTCGAAAATAAGTAAAATATCTGCGACAGTCAGTTGATGCTATTTAAAATAAAGTCTTATTCGATTTTATATGGACGACACACGGATGATTTACAACTCGTAAAGTATGGTATTTTACTTGAACAGGGTTCGTATGTGTGGTAGGTTCAGATTTAAATAGGTGTACCATAATTTCAACGGCTGAACACAATAGTCGGTCTCTTTTCTTCGAATCTTCACTGCATCCATTGTATTTTCAGCAAACGTCTTTCTGTTTTTCGTGGAACATCGTTGTCGAGGGGCCATACCCACAATTATCAGTCGTTTTGAAGAAAACATTTTTTTCTGTATGACAGCATTTCTTCTTTGGAGTATATCATCTGAATCTCTTCACTTTGTTGCAGTCTAAAGAATTCTGAATGAATCATGTTCTTTCTGATAGAAACAAAGCGGAAGTAAAAGAGGAATTGATAGAATTGAAGAATTCGGCGAAACTAAAGGTTTTCCAATTACAGGTGTTATTTTGAATAGCCCGCCTTTTTCGGGTAGATGTCAAGTGAAGCTGTCACTTTTTTACATTGGAAAGTAGAAACTACGCCATTAATGAAAATGAACGATAAACGCTTCAAGAACGCATTGAATTATTAAAATTCACTATAAAAATGGTAAAAACTTGGCAGAGACGGTTCGTAAAGCTCTAACATTTTTTGGGTCATCGTGAAACACCTTGTCGGACCGGAAGAAATTGGTGGAAAATTCGAGCTGTTGGAACAAGTGATGTGAGAATAAAAAAAGTGCACATCGCTCAAGAACACCCCGAATATTGCTGCTGTAGCCAAAAGGGTTGAAGAAAACCCAGGTTTGTCCATTCCTCGTCCTTTTTTGGAATAAGGCATTCCACAAACGTCATTACACCGTATTTTTTGCATAAAGATTTGATTCTCAAGGCTTATAAAGTTCAGTTAACACAAGAACTCAAGCCGGCCGATCATCAAATGCATGGAAATGATTCCGGACAGTGTTATCTCTCGAAGAGGTGATCACAATTGGCAACCGAGATCTGGTGATTTAACACCTTGCGACTTCTTCCTTTGGAGCCACGTGGAAGAGAAGGTCTACCCAATAGCCCAGCGTCGATTCGAGACCTCAAAGATTTGAGAATTTGTGAGGCTATCAAGGACATAGGCCAGCCACTTTGAATTTGGTTATGGAAAATTTCAGTGAAAGGATATGGTCCTGTAAGCGAGGTCGTGGTGGTCATTTGCCTGATGTTTTTCTACTATTAACGGCATAGCATTGAAATTTGAATTTATATTGGAAATGGCATTTTTCTTTGAATAACACGTCTTATTGGAAAACCCTTTATAGCACTCTGTAATATTATTTGGGCTATGTCCATTATTCATTCACCTGCTGTCATAAGGAAAGCCCTTGAAATGAAACTTGCAACTTTCGCGAATCTTGGAAAATGTTTGTCATATTTATTTTGACAATGCTCAGAAAACAATTGTCGATTAATTTGATCTATTTTTTAATTAATCAGCTGTCAAACATTCATTTGATCTTTTTTAAGCTATCAACAGACTGTTTACTGATGGGTTTTCGGTGGTTGACATGAAAGCTGCAATCCTTCAATTCTCTGAGTCTCAGTTTTTCTTCTTCTGATATTATGGAAGCTTCAGCTCATAAAATCCTATGGTCTTTAGTCAAACATGTTGAAACAGCTTTGATTCATCAGTATCTCCCTTTGAGCTAAGTTTTCTATGTTCCTTTGCTTCGAATATTTGAAGGACGTTCAGTATCTCCAATGTAGGCTCACGAGGTTTTTCATATAAGCAATTTTTGGTCATTTAATTTTATTATCAGCTTAGATTAGCCCTGATAGTAGGTATTTTGAGTCTTAAATGCGTTCTCACAATGTACTCATTTCCAATTCTTCCGATAACGTAGGAAAAGAAAAACAATCAAAATTAACACTAGTTCTTTTTCCTCGAAATTTTATTATTTTCATAATGATCAGCTGAAGCTTCACTTGAGCGAAGTCATAAAAACGAAAAGAAAATGAGTCCACAACCAAATAAGGCTGTAGTTACCGACCTATTCTAACGATAAATATGCACAAATCCCGTCAAATCCAACGTAGAAGAACAATAAAACTGTTACACAATCATTCCAAGGTCGAGATAAGAAGTGAAGATTTAAAAAAAATGCAGTATCTCCTAGAAATATCGCAATACATGAACGTTTATCAATCTGAAACATTGCAGCGAAAGGCACTGATATCACAGTTGTAGGAATGACATACAGATATCTATTAGGAAGAACATATGGCAAAGATTAGGCTATGGATTTATATTTGCTACAGAACTCCTAATGTTATCAAAATGAGATTAGCCAGAATAATCAATCCCTATTCTTTCGAAAGACACGTAAGAATGCGAAATTAATCATTTATCACACTGTACAGGCTGTGAGTCGAAGATACGACAAATTGCAGTGATAGTATAGCATCTGTTTTTCGGGTTAATCTATACTACATTATTACTTAAACTCAGTGCGTAAATAGCAGCTCGACTATCTGAGTGTATGGCTATATCGCAACTTCTGAAAGTTTCTTTCTAGATTTACATCTAGACATCTTTCAATAGCTAAGGTTTTCGCTTGAAAGACGCTCTTACAGGAGCCTAGCTATAGTGAACACTTGGTACTTGGCCCGTATATCCCAGCGCCAGCTCCTGCAGAGGTTTTGGAACCATCTTGTATACCATTTTACGATAGAGGATTGAAAATGATAAATTTTTATTTGATATATTGTGTCATGCATAAAAATAATATGAAATCTATAGGCTTACGAATCAAATCTTTCTAGAAAATATCACATGAATATAATTCAGATCTTTACATTTCCTTGGCAGTTTAATTGAAATACAAGAATTCATTAAGACATACCTACATGCTTTTCCAATTGAAATTTTCCCTATAGGAAAAAAAGCATGTAAACAGTTTAATTCCAACGTCGCGAGATGGATAAAAAAAATAAGGTGCCACTAACTCCCAGCAGATTGTATGTGTGCGTCTCAAGTACGTTCTGCATCTATTATTGAAGTGGTTCATGCCGACTTGAGTGAAATGAAAATTCTGAGCGTAGGTAAGGAAAACTACGGATTGCATATTGGATTTTAGTTATTAATGCTCAACTGGATTCTCGTACCGTACAGATATGAAGACATATGCTCATCTAAGAATATGCCAGTTTTTACTCTTTTCCGAGCTCTTTTCATATGTACCAATTTTGCTAGATATCGATGCCTTGCGAGTTGGACATACTGATTGGAAAACTATTAGACATTTCTCCATTTATTCAGCAATTTGAACGCTTGTTTCTAGGGAAAATACGAGCCATAGTTTTTGCCCAAGTCCACTTACTGTCCCAGAACCCCTTGTGATAAAGGCAAATGCATCTATAGGAAGGAGTTTTTTTGGGAGGGAGAAACTGAAGGAGAAGCACTCCGGAGGAATCTGGGAAAAAATTATAAATTGGTAGGCACAGACAGAAAACCGTGAAAAACAACCACATTTGTTGAACTGTTTTCAAAACACAAAATGATTTAAATCCATTCTAACCAGAACGAAACCAATGAATGAGACACAAAAATCAAAATTGTGTTTACAATATTCCCTGTATATGTGGAAAGTCTTATACAGGAAAGACATCAAGACCTTTAGATATAAGAAAACGCGAACATAAGAACAACATCAAAAATAGAGACATTACAAGATCACAATCGCTGATCATGTATGTTCAAATAGGAGAGATCATATGATGAACTGGAACAACACAAGGATCCTTATGACGGAACCTGATTATTATAAAAGGAAAATTGAGGAATTCACGTGTATTTTGTTAGATGAAGTAGATAATTTGGCTTATTGTTCTGTTGGAATAGATCGTATTTGGATTAATTTATTGAAGAGAGAACTGACATCATGAAATTTCAAAATTAAATAAATAACATCTATGTGTTGACAACTTCAATGTCAATTAGACTGGAAACGAAAAAATTACACAATTTCAGAGATTTTACAAGTTTGTCTGAAGGAGGAGTCTGATAAAGACACCGAAACGCTACGTTATCCTTATCGTTTGGTCCAATGTCTGTAATTTTCGAATTTTGAGCCGAAAATGGTCTCAAACGATTGTGGCCATAGTTTAAACAGAACCATAAAAAATTCAATTAGAATATTGAAAAGAATAAACTTCATATTTCTATGAAAAAATATCCGATTCGAATGAAATTTATTTGATAAATAATGATTGATACACTAAATGTTCATACAGAATTTCGTGGTCATAGTCTTAACAGAATCGTACAAAATTCGATTGGAATATTGTAAAGAAGAATCTTTATTTTCCATAATAGGATAACCGATTGAAGTGAAAATTATTTCGTGAATCGAGACTGATATACTGAATGTTCATGGAAAATTTGAAGAGGATCGCATCATCAGAACTATAGAATTTAATTTTTGTAATTATTTATTTTTTTACATATTTCATATTTTGAATAATTTCCAGAATATCATTCCGATTATGCTGAGATTCTGCATATATACATTTGGTATAAATCTCAATCTCAATACCCATATGAAATTTTGAGCTAATAGTCATATTGCTCCACCAAAGAACGAGCGCTCATAAACTCCTGCTCAGGGCTTTCCCTGAATTTATTTTCTTTTCGAGGGGCTAGCGACAAGAAATTTTCAGGGTAGTTGCTGGGTTCAAGACTTGAGATGATTCGAATTATTTTCGTCACTTACTTTCAGGACTAACAATTCGGTAGTGTGGAAATTTATATTTACGTGTTCAATGATGATGAGAAGTCTCATACTAAGTAAGAATAAAAATTTCTGCGAATAGTTCTATACTTAACAAACTGTTCCTCACAATCAGTGAATACAATCATCAATAAAAAGAATGAAACCTATTTCTCCAAGGATATTGAAAGATGAATGACAGTTTTCCCTGTACAAAGTACGAAAAAACTTTATGCAACTTTTAGATTCGAAAGAGTGTCAACTCTGATTTGAATGCATCCCAACTTCTGACCCCCATAACAACCTGGATGGTTGAGGAAGATGGTCAAATCCTGCGTGGAGCGTAGATAACCTTGGCGATATTATGGTCACTATATCATTGACCGAGAGTTCCATTCGCTCGCAAGTTAACCATCATCCTCCTAGGATACAATGGATTTCACGTAACATCCATCACATTTAGATTATAAATTAATCTGACAAATTTGACTACAACCAGGAAGTCGAGATTTGTCTCAAGAGCGATGCGAATGAAAACAAGCGAGCCCTGAAGCGGTCAAGTCCTCATGAATCTGTAACTGTTTATTGTCGTGTTAGAAAGTCTTGCACCTACGTCTTAGGCTGTTCCCTGATGAAGTCGCAATTTATTATCCATTTTTTCGTGCCGCCCGACTATATGAGATCAGATCGAAAATAATTAGATTCTAGAGGCTGCTCTTCGCGATGTTTTCGATAGTATTTCTTCGCTTATACAGTGTGTTTCGAATTGCGCGGTTCATAAAGTTCAAATAACACAAGAATTAAAGATATCGATTGAAACATAACCTGGGAGGATTCTGCATTTCTAAAAAAACTTTTAGGTTTTCACTCCTAGTCTCTGAAACAGAAATAATTAAATATTTTTCAATTAATATGAAGTGCTCCTGCGAAAATCTTTGCACAGGAGCAAATTGGTTTAAAAAAAATTGTTGCCTAACATTAAAACTAAAAAAGGAAGTAAATTAAAAGGATAATGTAACGTTTCGTTGTCTATATCAGACACCTTCTTCAGACAAACTTCATCCAACAACTACAAAGATCCTAATGACGGAACCTGATAATTATAAAAGGAAAATTAAGGAATCCGCATGAATTTTGTTAGATGAAGTAGATAATTTGACCAATTGTTCTGTTGGAATAGATCGTAGTTGGATTGATTTATCGAAGAAGCAATGACATCAAGAAATTTCAAAATTAAATAAATCAACATCTCTATGTGTTGACAACTTTCAATGTCAATTAGACTGCAAATAAAAACACACACAATTTCGAAGATTTTACAAGTTTGTCTGGAGAAGATGTCTGATAGACACATAATCCTTTTCATTTATTTCCTTTTTTAGTCTTACTGTTAGGCAACATTTTTTTCAAAAACAATTTGCTCCTGACAAATAAGTGCAAATATTTTCGCAGGAGCACTTCATCTTAATCAAATTTTTTTTTAATTATTTCTGTTTCAGAGACTGGGAGTAAAAACCTATAAAGTTTTTAGAAATGCAGAATCCTCCCAGATTATTTTCAATCGATAAACAAGAATTAAAGTCATAAGATCATTCAAAACGTCTTTCATTTCCTGAACGAACAATCCCCAGAAACCGTGATGTCAATTTGGCCACCAAGATCATGTGATTTGACGCCGTTGGACTATTGGAAAAAGCCAGGTCTATAAGAATAATCCACAAGGCGATTTTTGTTAATTAATTAATTTATTCGTGTCATTAGTAAGATAGACCCTCAATTATGTCAATGTCATTGAAAATTTCTACAAAAGAGTGAACGTCTATAGAGCTGCAAGAATTTGAAACATCCTTTATGTGAAACAATGTGCTATCGTTTCTTCATTTCATGTATACTTATTGGGATAAGTTTAAAAAGTACTTGACAAGAGAATAGGTAGAAATTATAGTTACAACTATGACAATACCGTAAAAATTCATTTGATTTCGTATTTTCTGTCAAATTTGAAAAATTCAAAAGTTGTTGATTTATGAGAGTGCCTCAAAATACTGGATGACTTTGAAAGCTCCAGTCATATGTCCCTATCATAAAGTCATAAGATCCTACCTGTTGCACCAGTTCCAGGAGTACCAAATCACGATCAATCGAATGGTTCAAGGATGAAGTTCACATAACCTGAAAAGTAAAATTAACGTCAAATCACTTCAAGTAATGGAGGTATCAACATTCAATAATCAAAATTGTCATAATTCTACGAGATGTTTTTATGTACGAAAAATAATATCTGCCAATGGCCTCTTCTTACAGCTCTACAAACGTCCACTCTTTCGTTGAAATTTTCAATAACATTTTGACATAGTTAAGGCTCTATCTCACTAATGGCACGCAAAATTTCATTCTTTACTTCAGAAATCGATTCTGGATTATTCTTATAGACCTGGCTATTCACATAACCCCAAAAAAATAGTCCAACGGTGTAAATCACCTAATCTTGGTGGCCAATTGATATCACCGTAACAGTTACATCTTCACCAACAGCAATTTCCAAATTTAATGATATTGACTGTTCTTTCAAAGTAAATGTTGTGTTTTGTAGCTACGATCAGCAGAAAACGAAACATTGTTGAAAGAAACTTCAATTTGAATGCAACATAAGTCCCAAACCACATTGCTGAGGCTGACAGTTTGGTATTGTTATGTAACTTGCGTCAATCATTATAAATCTGCATTCAAATAAGATTGCCTCAAAAAAGGAAGACATAATCGAAGTGACACAATGACACACTCGAAAACCCCTTTGCTCATCCTTAAACCTCACCTGTTGCACCATTTCCAGCAGTACCAAATAAAGACCAAACGAAAGGTTCCGAAGGAAAGAGCATCACATGGTTGATATCGCGATCGACGGCGTCAGGAGAAAACTGACAAAAAATCGCGATAAGCCGGCAAGAAAAGTTGTTTATATGATACACGTGGTTGAATTCGAATGACTCGTCAAGTGCGTGTGCGCGTCAGTGCGACAACCAGTGACAATCTGAAGTTTGTTGTCCTACGGTTTCTGAATATAGACTGAATTCCGCCGAGCTCGCGGTTTGTCGCACTGTCACAGAAGGCGTGCAGGCTTTCACTTGTCATTGCGCACTGTCCGCGATGGGACGATACTATTCACTTGATAGTGAATAATAGGTGCTTGCGAATTCACCTGCTTAATTTATGCCAGGTCATTTAGGAGCTGGAATACCAGCCAACACAGAGCCACACCAGGAACGGTGCACGATTCTTCTTCTCGCGTTGCATCTATCGGATGCGGAATAACTGTTACCCTTGATATATGGGTTGTCACATCGGGGACATTCTTTTCATCTGCATAAGCTTGAAGAGCAAATTGTAACGAGGGATTTAGCCACGTTAAATCGAAGATAAGGAGCTTATTAAGTTTTGAATTTGAAACTTTATCAATTGAATAACAATTTATATGAGTAAATTTTTTTCTTAAACGGAACGTAAGCAAACAATGGACATTTCCGTATAAGATATCAGATTCAAGATTCATTGCACTGCAACCTAGTGGTCTACTGTCCCCCTTTGCCAGAGTCTTGATGAACTTCAAAATCTGGGGTGATACCAGGGATGGGATCTTTGGCCCTGATTATCACTTCCTCTGTTGGATAGCACAATTTTCCGTAACGAGATGTTCTGGAGTTTTTTGCTATTTCCACAGGATCTGCATTCTTTGTTTTTGAACACACGCCCAGACCCAGGTGTTCTCTGAGAGGGAAGTAACCCGTGAGAAACCCTGTTAGAAGGTGTAGCTCATTCTTGTTGATTCCCAAGAGATTTCAGGATCTTTCCATATTATTTTTTGGAATGTTTAAGGTCCAGAAGGCTCTGCTAGAGTGGCCTTCTGTCTGACTTCCCCCTTCTCGTGAATTCATTTTTTGGGTGTTTTTTCCGGATCAGAATCATTGATATCGATTTAAATCTACTAGGAATGCTGGAATTCAGCTAATCGTATGTGAGGCAAGGTACGATAATAGAAATAATTAAAAACACCCTGAATATATGTAATTCAATCGCCTACCCTTGTAAACTAACTGAAAGCCTCTGTTCTACCGCTCGCTATTCAGTTCTAGACCATTGATTAACTTCTGTAACTGGAATGACTAGGAATGGAATGTTTCTAGCTCATTAACAACATGTTAATTGACTAAAAGATCAGTTAAATTATCGCCTACATAGTAATATAGCGAGATGAGGGACTGTTTACATTATCTAACAATAAATAAGTTATTAGCATCACGAAATTGATTCCCATTATTCATCAGATCAGAATCAGTCAGATATATTAATTTGAATTGTAATAGGAATGTTGAATTCATCTTATCGCATATGAGGCAAGGTATGATCATAGAAAGAATCAAAATCACTTTCGCAAGTATCTAATGATGCCAAGTTGCAGCAGAGATTGCTGGACTCCTGACTTCACCCACATGCGAGAAACCTCATTCTGAAACACCCTGTATATCATTCAATCGCCTATCTTCGAAGTTTACTGAGAGCCTCTGTGCTATCACTCGCTTTTCAGTTCTAGACTATTGATTAACTTCTGTAACTGGAGTGACTAGAGATGGAATGTCTCTAGCTCATTACAAACTTGTTAATTGACGAAAAGATCAGGTATATTATCGCCTACATCACAATACAGCGAGATGGGGGACTGTTTACATTATCTAACAATAAATAAGTTATTAGCATCACGAAATTGATTCCCATTATTCATCAGATCAGAATCAGTCAGAGATATTAATTTGAATCTACTAGAAATGTTGAAATTTATTCAATCGCATATGAGGCAAGGTATGATCATAGAAAGAATTGAAAAGACAGAGACAATGCCTGTAATGCGTGAGATGCCCAAGGCATATTTCACTTTCGCAAGTATCTAATGATGTCAAGTTCCAGCATAGAGTGCTGGACTCCTGACTTCACCCACATGCGAGAAACCTCATTCTGAAACACCCTGTATATCATTCAATAGCCTATCTTTGTGAGTTTACTGAGAGCCCATGTGCTACCACTCGCTATTCAGTTCTAGACTATTGATTAACTTCTGTAACTGGAATGACTAGAGATGGAATGTCTCTAGCTCATTACAAACTTGTTTAATTGACTAAAAGATCAGTTATATTATCGCCTACATCGCAATACAGCGAGATGAGGGACTGTTTACATTATCTAACATAAATAAGTTATTAGCATCACGAAATTGATTCCCATTATTCATCAGATCAGAACCAGTCATAGATATTGATTTGAATCTACTAGAATGTTGAAATTCATTTAATCGCATGTGAGGCAAGGTATGATCATAGAAAGAATTGAAAAGACAGAGACAATGCCTGTAATGCGTGAGATGCCTAGGGCATATTTCACTTTCGCAAGTATCTAATGATGTCAATTCCAGCAGAGAGTGCTGGACTCCTGACTTCACACCCACATGGAAACAACTCTATTCTGAAACACCCTGTATATCATTCAATCGCCATCTTTGTAAGTTTACTGTGAGCCTCTGTGCTACCACTCGCTATTCAGTTCTAGACTATTGATTAACTTCTGTGACTGGAATGACTAGAGATGGAATGTCTTTAGTTCATTACAAACTTGTTAATTGACTAAAGATCGGTTATATTATCGCGCCTACATCACAATACAGCGAGATGAGGGACTGTTCACATTATCTAACAATAAATAAGTTATTAGCATCACGAAAGTGATTCCCATTATTTATCAGATCAGAATCAGTCAGATATGTTAATTTGAATCCACTAGGAATGTTGGAATTCAGCTAATCCTATGTGAGGCAAGGTATGATCATAGAAAGAATTGAAAAGACAGAGACAATGCCTGTAATGCGTGAGATGCCCAAGGCATATTTCACTTTCGCAGTATCTAATGATGTCAAGTTCCAGCAGAGAGTGCTGGACTCCTGACTTCGCCCACATGCAAGAAACCTCATTCTGAAACCCCCGTATATCATTCAATCACCTATCTTTGTAAGTTTACTGAGAGCCTCTGTGCTTCCACTCGCTATTCAGTTCTAGACTATTGATTAACTTCTGTAACTGGAATGACTAGAGATGGAATGTCTCTAGCTTATTACAAACTTGTTAATTGACTGAAAGATCAGTTATATTATCGCCTACATCGCAATCAGCGAGATGAGGGACTGTTTACATTATCTAACAATAAATAAGTTATTAGCATCACGAAATTGATTCCCATTATTCATCAGATCAAATCAGTCAGAGATATTAATTTGAATCTACTAGTATGTTGAAATTCACCTAATCGCATATGAGGCAAGGTATGATCATAGAAAGAATTGAAAAGACAGAGACAATGCCTGTAATGCGTGAGATGCCCAAGGCATATTTCACTTTCGCAAGTATCTAATGATGTCAAGTTCCAGCAGAGAGTGCTGGACTCCTGACTTCACCCACATGCAAGAAAGGCGATGCAAGAAATATAGCATCTTGGTCAGTTCATCGGAATTTATTATACAATAATGGCTTTCTAGATTCAGTTGAACGATAGTGGCCTTCTCTGTTTGTGTGGTATTCTGAAACCATCACAATGACGTTGTGATCAACAATGAGAATGTTGCAAGAATTATTTCCTCCTCGTGTTCTATATTCAAACACAATGCCAGTTTATATCACAATGAACGAGGTGTGTTCGATTCCAACTACAAAACTGTCACTGTCGTTAATCATTTTCAGGCGAAATTGTTATATTCTGTTGAATTATGCGCGAGTTAGTTCGATGGATCGCTTTCATCAGAATGTGTTAACTACCTTCGCTTTCATGTATGCTGGTTACATCGCTCCTAACCTGAACCTATCCTACAGATTCTTTTCAATTCCAATTATTCACATTCGCACGCTCATCACGTATCTATCAATTACCTCCGCAATGGGATTTTGTATGCTAATGAAATCTATAGCTTGGCTCATTTTGGTCACATTCTGAGTCGCTTCGAGGTGACAAATGCAAATGAGTATTTCCTGTATGTAAAATATGGATTTCATTCATGTGACAGCATAACGTCAATCGGCGATTTCGTTGTCATCTATAGAGCTTTTAACATGTTTTGTCTGCTGTTTGAGTCTTTGTATGTTGGGAGCATTAAGGTTTGCTTCTTAACTCGTAAAGTTCAAAAGACGTTTTGGAATCTTTGTATTAAACGTACCTACTTCATGACTCAGAATGTTCTGAGAAGGATTGTAATACCATAAGTTACAATTACTATTGAATGATAATATTTTCAACATAATAATTATTACAATAGAGTGTCGACAAGTTAATAAATCGTTACGATCTAGGAAAAGAATTTTCAATAAACTTGAACATCACGACTGGTACTTTCCAAAAGATTTAAATGAAAAGAGTATCTCACGATTATCAGATTCATAACAATCCCTGATGATAGGATGAATTCACACCATTTATAATCGATTATTATTAATAGAGTCATGGTAATCCTTCAAGGTTTATTCACATTCATTTGAATTTAAAATTCAGCAACGACCGACGAGATAAGGATCACTGTTGATTGAAAGATTTGTTATCAATCTTCGATATTCTTGAGCATTATATTCAAGTTTTTGCATATTTTATAAGGATGGATACAGGGTGATCCAAAGATGTTATTTTCATCTTATGATAGGAATGGAACATTTCATAGAACATCTTTGTACAAAAGACACTGCTCAAATTGAAATATCAATAAATGAAAACACATTTCCTCACATATTTTTCTTGATGTTTGAGAGTCCATACTATCAGAGAGCTTTTGGGAAAAAACTGCCATATACAGGGGTGTGAAATATGAAATTCAAGAAGCATAGGATGCGTACAAGAATTATTGTCAAATAAGGTTACTCTTTTGGCACACTGTATGTATTTTATCATTCTTTGAGTATCTTGGTTTTAATAATTATAAGACAGTATGTATAATTTGTCTCCTTTTTGACAAACAAAAGATAATGAAGGTAACAACAGTATGTTCTGTATGTTTTCAATATAATAAGCTCTAGGCTGAAACGTTTTTGTGCCCATTATTGAGGTCTTACCTGTATCCTTCCTGCAGTATATGAGATTGAGTTTGCGGGATTTTTCTTAGACAAAAATGCGCATTATTATTTATAGCATGTCACGATGCCCTAGCTGGACATGGCTGTATATGTACATTCGCAGAGACCATTAAACTACAGGATGCAACGGAATGACTAATAAAGTGCAATCGTTTGAAATGCATACATACAGGTTAATGGTGATGCAGTAGAGAAGTACTGCAATATAGGCACCGCTCAATTTTTACTCTATAAACGTTTTATCGTTCGAACAGATGCTCTATCCCTAACGTCGTCGGCTAGTCCTGAACAAACAGAAACGGTTCACCTTTTCCGAATAAAATCAATGAGGTGGATATATTTTTAAACCACACATACTTTTTTGTTAGAGTTGGTCCCATAATCTCAAAGCTACAAGACACTAATATCGATTGAAATATAATCTGGGAGGATTCTGCATTTCTAGAAAACTTTTTTGGTTTTCACTCCCAGTCTCTGAAATCGAAATATTCAAAAAATTTTAATTAATATGAAATGCTCCTGCGTGAATCCTTGTACTAATGTGTCAGGAGCAAATTGGTTTTGAAAAATTGTTGCCTAACAGTAAAACTAAAAAAGGTAATAGATGAAAAGGATAATGTAACGTTTAGGTGTCTATATCAGACTCCTTCTTCAGACAAACTGGTAAAACGTAAATTGTGTATTTTTCCGTTTGCAGTCTAATTGACATTGAAACTTGACAACACATAGAGATGTTGATTTATTTAATTTTGAAATTTCCTGATGTCATTTTTTTCCTAGAATAAATCAATCCAATACGATCTATTCCAACAAAACAATAAGCCAAATTATCTACTTTATCTCACAAATACATGTGGATTCCTTAATTTCCTTTTTATAATTATCAGCTTCATGTATTTTGTTAGATGAAGTAGATAATTCCGCTAATTGTTCTGTTGAAATAGATCGTATTTGGATTGATTTTTAGAGGAAGAAATGATATCAGGAAATTTCAAATTAAATAAATCAACAGCTCTATGTATAGACAACTGTCAATGTCAATAAGACTGCAAACGAAAAAATACACAATTTCAAAGATTTTACAAGTTTATCTGAAGATGAAGTCTAATATAGATACCGAAACGTTACATTATCCTTTTCATTTATTTCCTTTTTTAGTTTTACTGTTAGGTAACAATTTTTTCAAAACCAATTTGCTCCTGACAACTAGTGCAAGGATTTACGCAGGAGCATTTCATATAAATTAAGATATTTTAATTATTTCTGTTTCAGAAAAGACACTGATAATTTGATATTCAATTGATATTAATTCTGATGACTTGGACGACATTCACCAATTTTTTCAATTGTTACGTAAAATTAATACAGATTCTTCGATACATTTTTTCAAAAGTCAAAATCGAAAAGCTTTTCAGTTGTTAGCAATAAACTACTCATCCATATTGGCTGATAATGCCAACATATGATAAACATACATGTGTCTACCAATAAATCGAAACAAAAAAAATATGGATAATTTTTTGAGGTTGGCAATGTAATATGTCTCCATTGCCATCGAAATCTTCAAAATTAACGCAGATGAATTTCAAGAGATGAATACCTACTCCAGTTGATTTTTCTGAATACCTGGATAACTCAAAACCTCCTCATTATGAATCTTGAATAACTGGCATAAATTAATGGACTGGTGCAGTGCACAAAGGCTTTAATCTCCTGCCCACAAAAGTGTGAACAAAGTCCGAAATAATATTCAGTTAGAGGTTGACGCAATGGTTCTTGAAATGTTAATCACACACTTTGTATTACATTCTAGATTATACGAGCAATCAAAGTGTCCAACAGCTATTACGGAAAAGAGTTGATGTTAGAAGAATATATGCTATAATTAATTGAACCGAGATGTGGGTATGAGACTACTGTGATTAATTACCGATATTTCATACCGTGACTTTCTAGATAGACAACTACATCAATAGGTCACAGTTGTGTACGAGATAGAGGACCAATCCCATTCCAGTCAAACTTTTCTAGCGCTAAACAAGCTTCTTGAAATTCGCCCACATACAGAGTGACCCGCAATTGAAAGAACTCATAGGATTAATATATCTAACAACAGACGAAAGGAAAGAGCATGGAGTCGTCATTTTATGTCGATGAATAATCGAAAATGTTTACTGGGGATTACAAAAATTTGAACTGTGAATAGCTTGTACCTCAAAAAAATTCAAGAGAAGATGCTTTTGAGCGCTCAATTCAGTATAAAAATCTTCAGAAATATATGAATTTCACACGAATGAAATGAATATTTTGTTGTGGAAAAAAATTTTCTTTTCAATATTTCCATCTAATGCTCTTATCGATTTAAAATTCAATAGAATATATTTCTATTGAATTATATAAATACTGCAAGTGTAACATGATACTCCTCAGACGCTTAATGTTCAGTTAACTTGTGTCATTTTAAAATATTATTACCGTATTCCTAAATACGAAGTTTTATGACAAAGTTGCATTTTACTACCTTCAGACCACCCACAATATTTGCTTTGTCTCAAGTTAATGTTCGTTATGATTTTTTGGACAATATATGAAAGGGATTACAGACTGAAAAAGAATATGTATTCGTTTTTCATTCCGGCTGTTCAAAGGGAAATTATGAAAGAAATATCGAGTTTCGGAAAAAATGCCATTTGAACGGTGAATTCTTAACACTTGCAGATATCGATTCGAAAGTATTTTTTTTATTCAGCAACCTCGAGAACCTATAAAAAATACCAAATTCAACAAAGTCCGCCATACTTTTTGAATAAATTCAGTTTATTTTATAGATTTTGCATATTTCATTTTCAAGTTGGGTCAAGAGCGTCTGCGTGATGCAGTTCGCTTCGGATCGATGAATTTTCTACGTCAATCGATTCATTAGACCGAGCTGAACGATTATCGGTAATAACCGTTTCTGTAGATCCTACAGAATTTTTGCAAATTGCTGAAGTATAGCGTTTCAGGGGGTTCACCCCCTTAGCCAGTTTTCGTCCAAAATTTCGAAATTTAAGATGATCATTTTATGTGCTTATATAGAAGGGGACTACGGACTTAAGAAGAATATGTAATTCATTTTTCATTCCGTCTGTTTAAAACGGAAATTAAGAAAATTTGAAATATGGAGTTTCGGAAAAAATGCCATTTGAACGGTGAAATTCTAACGCTAAACGCTTGCAGATATCGATTCAAGAGTATTTTTTTCTAATTCAGCAACCTCGAGAACCTATAAAAAATAACAAATTCAACAAAGTCCGCCATACTTTTTCAAATAAATTCAATTTATACATTTTACATTTTTCATTTTTCGTTCGAAAGCGTCTGCGTAATGCAGTTCCCTTCGTATCGATGAATTTTCATAGTCAATCGATTCATAGTAGAGCTGAACATTAATGAGCGGTTTCATTAGAGAGCTGAACATTATGAAGCCGTTCTGTAGAATCACAGAATTTTTGTGCAAATGCTGAAATATAGCGTTTTAGGGGGTTAAACAAATTTTCAACCTCACGCAGGCAGCATAATACTGTTCACTTACTCTGGTACTTGTAGACCATATAATTCAACATTCAATCTGTGAATTCCCAATCAATACGTGATAATTAAAGGAAATAGCATGTGGTTTCGATGAACGAATATCGGTGGTAGATACAGGCCATCATCATTGTCATAGATATTCCTCGTGATTTGAAAACATAATATCAGTTCTTCTTTTCAGTTATTTTCAGCGCATACAGTAACGCAATCCACTCGTTATAGGACCAATAAATCAGATTCGGAGGGTTTCATCATTATTTTGGGGCGAAATAATCTGTCTGGACGGCAAACATGACATAAGCGGGTATTTTTTCGCTAATGATTGTGCCAATCTCATAATGGATTAATGCTCTTCACGATAAGAATCCGTTTTTTCGATAGAATTCGTTTTTACTATGGAATAGGTCGTTGGCTCTAAATAGAGTACGCGGAAACACAACAACAAGAGATCAGGAGGTTTGACGCTCTCCCACACCATGAATATTCATTCACATGCAAAAATCCAATTTTGAAAAGAGATTGAAAGGTTCAATTCTCCCTCAATCAGTCCTGTTGTAAAGTGTTTTCCAATAAGAGGTGTTATTTTGAATAGCCCCGCTATTTCGGTAGATGTCACGTTTGAAGCTGTCATTTTTTGCATTTGACAAGAAAACTGCGCCATTAATACAAATGGAACGATACACGCTTCAAGAACGCGTTGAAATTATTAAAATTAACTATAAAAATGGTGAAATTTGGCAGAGACGGTTCGTAAAACTCGAACATTTTTGGGTCGTCGTGAAGCACCTTGTCGGGCCGCAATAAGATATTGGTGGAAAAATTCGAGCTGTTGGGGCAAGTTAGTGATGTGAAGAATAAAACCCGTGCACGTTGCTCAAGAACAGCCGAGAATATTGCTACTTGATCACAATTGGCCACCAAGATCTTGTGATTTAACACCTTGCGACTTCTTACTTTGGGGCCACGTGAAGAGAAGGTCTACGCCAATAGCCCAGCGTCGATTCAAGACCTCAAAGATGGAATTCGTGAGGTTATCGAGGACATGGGTAGCCACCTTGCGATTTGGTTATGGAAAATTTCATTGAAAGGATATGGTCCTGTAAGGTGGTCGTGGTGGTCATTTGCCTGATTTTATTTTCCACTATTAACGGCATAACTTCTTCTTTATAATGAAATGAACATTCGATCTTTTATATTGAAAAAAGGCATTTTTCTTTGAATATCAAAATAACACCTCTTATTGGAAAACCCTTCATGATTGAACACAATTTTCGAAAATTGGAGCAAACTTTGGGACAAAATAAAAAAATAAAATTACTCGTCACATGAGCAAACGAGCACTAAACCAAAATGACCATCTCGAATTGTAATCTCTGTCCAGAAAATCATAAGTGTAGTAAGTGAGTGAAGCAGGTTGTAAAATGTATCAATTAAAAAAGTTAATGGTGGTTCTTAAACTAACCATTTTACTATCACTGTTTTATGGCACTGTATTACTGTGACAACTCCATGAGAACGAGATTACCGAGCAATATATTCCACTACTCATAGACTGGAATGTCACACATTTAATTGGTGTAAAATATCTACTTCCATAAGTTGATTCTCGTTATAAATTACATGCTATGTTTCTTTATTTTAATGATTCTATTTATACATCATAGAACAAAGTGGTCTGAATATACGCTTCTCAAGAATCTCAGTTTTTTTAGAAATATTCGACCACTTTTATCTTCGTCAAGAACTGAAATAAAAGACAGTTCATCTTGTTCGATATAACCAGTCAAAAAAACCTGAGTTTCTTCAGAGAATTTTTCCGAAAATGGCCATTAGTGTGACGAAAAATATGTGACAGCATTAGGAATATTTTCAAATACAGGGTGTCTGTAAACAAATGCGAGGACTTAGGGAGATGATTCCTGGATGAAAATAGGCAGGGGTAGTTCATATAAATTTTATTCGAATCGATCTCCCTTATGATTTCGTTCAAAAATTGTTTTCGTGGATATATTTTCGAAAAATAGAATTCTCTTATGGTTTCCTCCCATTCAATTCTGGAGTCCCTTGCAAAATTTCGATACAGTCTATACTTTTCTCGGAAAAATAAAAACTTACAAGCAGTTATGATCACTATTCATTCGATTTCATCTTATGTTTCATAGAATGAATATTCTAAGATATTGTTTTGACAATAGAAAAAGATTTTTCTGATTCATTCCACAATTTGGAGTTTCAAAAGAGTTCGATTTTTTTTTAATAAATATTTTGCAGTAATAAAATAAAGATTTCAGTTTGAAAATGGTAGTTTATTCGAATTTGCATTTGTCAGATACACTTTTGCTTTTATCTCGTGTCATAGACATACAATATCTAGAATATTTATTCTATGGAACACTTACGCGATGAAATGGAATGAACAGTGATCATAACTGCTTGTAAGTTTTTATTTTTTCCTAGAAAGTGTCTACTATATCGAAATATGCAGGAGAATTTTTTTCTCCAGAATTGAATGGGAAACCATAAGAGAATTTTATTTTTCGAATATCTATCTATAATTTTTGAACGAAAATCATAGGGGGTTATTATTTTCAACCCCTACTAATAAAGTTATGAGATCTAAAAATGTTTGTGAATAACATCTACTTAGTGCTATCCCAATCGAAGTGATTACAGTTGGTAATTAAAAAAGGTCATTTCCATCGCAAGTAATTGGATGCAATAACGATAAGATTTGTCGAATTTTCCACTAGCATCCCATTTTCCGACTCTCCAACCAGCCGTTCATTTGAGAGAGTGCCCAAAATCTTTAATTTCAATCTGATTCTCGCATTCAGGAAATTAAGTAAATCA
>JACDNR010000889.1:0-37786 GCA_013421045.1 Propylea japonica | reverse complement strand
TTGCCATCTTTTAATATTTCTGAAATTGAATAAATCAGATCCGGACTAGAAAAATTTCAGAGTTTCTTTATTTCCGTCAATATTAGAAATACCCTGTAGGTGAACACTATGTTTTTATTTCATTTTCCGTTGCCACAAAGAATCAATAAATGAGAACAATTTCAAAATCTCTGCTTGGCACGGTTATACAGGGTGATCAAGAAGTGAGCAACAAACATTAGCTCATGAGTGAAATTTCAAACTTCAATAACTCTTAAATTATTCGACCGAATGATTTAAAATTTTGAAAGTTTGGTCACCCTTTGCGAATTGCCATTTTCAATATTTCTGAAATTGAATAAATCAGATCCGGACTAGAAAAATTTCAACTTTCTCTATTTCCGTGAACATTGGAACACCCTGTACGCGATACGCGAACATTATGTTTTTTTCGTTATCGTGACCACAAAGAATCAGTTCATAATGAAAATTTAAAATCTCTGCTTGGCAACTTTAACATGGCGATCAATAAATATTCCCTTGAATGAATCGGTACTTCATAATAAATATTACTTCAAATTCTATAGTTTTGTCACTCTTCCTTTTATGACTGAAAACGAATACTAATGTTTAGGTATAGAGTTCAGATCAAGAAATCAAATAAAAAAAGAGTGTTCACTCTTCACTCTTAAACAATAAACAGCAAATTAGTTCTAATATTCGATCTAAAAAACAATTGAATGGAAAAATTTCAGTTCAGGAATTGAACAAATTGGTATTTAATCATTTCAATACATTTTGAAGCAAGTTGATGAAGTTGTCCGTCAATTTGAAGAAATTTTCAAGGAAGGCAGTATTGAAGAGTGACAAAACTATAGTCTATAAGATTCGAAGTAATGTCACAGATAAAATCAAGATTTATCGAACTATGAAATTAAACTCATGTCATGTTCCTAGACCACTCTGACTCTGTATGACAGTGCCAAGCAGAGATTTTAAATTTTTCTCATTAAATTGATTTTTACGGTTACTAAAATGAAAAAAAAAACATAATGTTCACGTACAGGGTGATACACTTTCAACAAAAATTGATAATGTCTGAATTTTTTCTAGTTCGGGGGCCTATTGCACCAACTACGCTGCAACTTTTCACTTTGCACTTTCCAGTTTTCAAATGAATTATATTGCACGAAACAGATTCATAATTGAAAAGTGCGGTGTAGAAAGTCAGGTGCAAAGTGAGAATCACTTCGCAGAAATTAAATATTGGGAGAAATGTTGTGCAATATGATTAATTTTCACTTTCGAAATTTGTCACAATAATGCAAAGTGATAAGTTGCAAAATATTTTAGTGCAATAGGCCCCTTATCTGATTAATTCAAATTCAGATGGCAATCGTAAAGGGTGACAAAACTTCCAAATTTGAAATCATTCCGTCGAATAATATAAGAGTTATTGATGTTTGAAATTTCACTCATGAGGTAATGTTTTTGCTCACTTCTTGATCGCCCTGTATGACCGTGCCACAAATTTAGGGTCATCTTCAGGCTATGTGGGACAGGAAAACAACACATAAACGTGTAAATTTGTAAGGGTCGAAACATAATATGTAGCAATTCGATTAAATTTATATTTGGAGTAGACACGAAAAACTTTCCATTTATTCAGAATAACTATGAACAAATTCATCGCAGTAGTGATATCTAATAAAATCAGCACATTAACTATTTTTTATTTTGAATGAGGTCTAAAAATCAAATAAATCTTACTTACATTTCAATAAGTTTATTATATAGTTACTTTTACTAATATCATTGAGTTTAAAAATACTCAATGCTAATATGCTAAAGACAAATTTGAGAAAAGCCCTGAGCATGTGCTTTTGAACGCTCTTTCATTGGTGAAGCAATAATGCTAAGTATATGAATGCAAAATCCCAGCACGATCTCGATCGGAATTCTATTCTGGAATCTATTCAAAAAATAAAATATGTAAAAAATCAATTCACAAAATAAATTTCACTAGAATAGGAGAACTTCTTCTGAGAAAATAAAAATTCTTCTTTTCAATCAGTGGCGTAGTCGAAATAAAACTATGTACTTGTTATTAGGTAATGAAAAGAAATAGGTGATTCGAAAGGTTTATTTATATTTTTAAATAGTTATATTACATTCATGTGAATAAAAAAGAACTTTGAAAACTATTTTTGTTATTTTACTTATGTACAAAGATCTACAAAAACAAATAGGCAGTTGTTATCATAATCTCCTTCTAGACTTATTTTTTTATTGACATTTTAGATCATTTGGCAAAATAACAATTAATTTTTAAGGATAATGATTATAATAGACCCTAATGAAAAGCTTCTCTTGATGTCATGAACTCATATACATAATTACATTTTAATATCACAATGTTTAGTCGAATTTTGGCGAGCTGTGGTTACATGTAACTATCTAACTATCACGTGATGATTTGACAGAAAATACGTGTATTAACTGTCAACTATGTAACTATGGTAAGCTGTAGTTACATCGCCAAAATTCGACTTTTAATATTTTCATTTCTTGAAAAAATTAAGTAACATTTCCTTGTATATATGTATAATTATATTATATTGAAAAACAAATTTTGATTGAATCTATCATAGGTGTGCCTGAATGTTAATCTCAACTTTGACACTCTGAAATATATTTTATTCTATTTCAGTGCATGGATATACATACCATATATGTATTGATCTGTTTCGCAAAGAGTAATGATATGTAACAAATATTACCAAGAATAACATCTCTCGTTTTCTACTGAAACATCAATCCTGACGATTAGGATATTTTTTTAACCAAGTACATATATTCTGATCAGCAGGTATGTAAAACTGTTATTAATGTACAAATTGAGCAAGTTACTATTGCTTTACATAAAACATGCTCATAAATACTTTTTCTTATCCTAAAATTTATTAATGCTATTCAACAATTAACTCAGAAAGGAAAAAACAGGTAATCTATTACATCAATTTTTATATGAGATAGTACCATAGATATAGAGAAATGGACTGAACAATCCCTATTCAGCTTTATAGAAAATATGACTGAAAAATGGGAAAGAGATCAAACCAATTTGCTGCCAATAGTTGTCTTTTTCTATATCACCACAGATTCACAAAAAAAAACAGGTAATGGCCGCAATATCCCATCCTCTCTTTCTCTCATCAGTGACACTTTCAGGCGGTTATTGCTCAGTCCATTCTCTATATCTATGGATAACACAAAACTCAAAATTACTGACATATTCATTTTCTGGTCTTGACGATTCACTCTTGTCTTTGTGTCTATTTTTATTTCCTTTAGCCTTTTCACAGTGAGAGGCTTATATAACTTTTTCATAATTTTTTTCTTAATAACTTGATGTCTGACATCTATTTGTGATTTATGTGTCTTGAAAGGATCACAACTTCTCTCAATTACTCCAGGAATCAAACTACTATATTCCTTCCCTCAGGTACAAATGCCCGTTGATTTGAAGACATTTTATCAAGATGATAGTTAGGAACTTCCTGCATATCTGAACATTTGACTAGTTTGTTTACATTATCAACTTGTTTTACCTTCATTGAAACATTTTTCTGTAATTTTCATATTTTTACACCTGATTGAATTTAAGTGATTCTCACTAGGCGTATAATTTTTATAGATTTCTGCTAGATTCTCAACAACAGTTTTTAGATTAGCTGATGATTTGAAATCTCTTTTAATAGCAAATGCCAAGCTCTCTAAACCACAAAAATCTTTCAACATTTTTTTCAGTGTAGAAATAACTAATACTGGAATATCTTTAAGAATGGCCATCTCAACTATGTGCTTCACAGCTGTTCGAGGAATTACATCTTGAACTAACACAACTGAACAGAGGTCACACTCCAGATGTTTTGTTACTTGGTTCACTCCAAAAATTAAGTTATCACTGAAAAAAATTATTTGAGAAACACCTTGCACAAAAATTTG
Organism: Propylea japonica; assembly: GCA_013421045.1. Taxonomy (NCBI): domain Eukaryota; kingdom Metazoa; phylum Arthropoda; class Insecta; order Coleoptera; family Coccinellidae; genus Propylea; species Propylea japonica. Next base: position 33,799 of record JACDNR010000889.1, on the reverse strand, counting down.
TTTTCTACTTACTCTTTCACAAAATTGTTTGAGAGGCGCTGCTTCTGTATGTAATCAGCCTTCACCTCTTTCCTTTTATCTCTAGAAATGTCCTTCAGAAGCCTCCATGGAACATTTATTTTTGCAGGTTTCACTTGAGGAAGATTTTCTTTCAATATATTTGATAAAAATTCCAATTCATTTTGAACCAACGGCCTATTAGAAGATTCAGAATATTAAATTTGGTTTTTAGAAAAATTTAAAAATTAAATATATTACCAGTTTGTCTTGTGCGGATCAACCAGGACATTCTTTATCACTTCTTTCTTATTTTTCTTTCCAGTTAGTGTTTTTTCTTTTGTAGTTTACTCAACACGGGTTGTTTCCATACTTAGGAATTTGAAAAGAATTGAAATATATTTCAAAATACGAAGACTAAACAGTGCAAAAAAAGAACTGGAAGTGTTTCATTTCCTTGACAATGTTTTTTACTCAGTTTTAGTTTTTAAAGACTGAAGACTGAACTGAACTGAAGTTGAGGTTATGTCACAGAACATAAAATATGGTGGGTTATGTAAACAAAAAAAAGAGTATGAAGTATTTGTGTTCTGTGGTATGAAGGGTGAATCACAGTATAGACACTAACCAGTAGTTGCACTCCCTATAAAATGAACTGAAATTTTTACTCCAAGACGACTTCGCGCACCATTTCGCCAGTCCTAACCTAAAAAAGGATTTGCAGCGGTAATTTGAAAATTATTCGAATTTTCATTTTCGACAGCTTAATTTTTCGCAATCTTCAATAATTTTAAATCGGGATGACTAGGGTCGATAGTGTTTTTCTGGTGGTGATATTTTGAATGAATCAGGAATGGATGTATGATATATTCATTATTCAGATTTAGGAATTAAATTGCCTTCCTTCTTCTTGAAATAAAGAAATGACTGCACAATTTCACCAAATGAAGAATATTTTTCGAAATGAATGGAAATATTTGATTTGAAATCATCAAAACTTATTATTGTTGCAAAAGAACGTATATTTATTGAGCACACATAATAATTACCAATTTGTTCGAACTAAGTACTGAAATTTAATAATAATAATAATGTCAAATATTAGGTTCATTCTTATAAACACACAATCCTCGAAAATATTAAGTCAACATATCAAGAACCTACTTTTGCCAAATGTGTTAAACACTGTAAGTACTTTTTTTAAAAGGAGTTGTTGAAAGACAGATTGTAGGAATCGAACATTTATTTATCATCACATATATACAATAAAAAATATCATACAGAACTGAATAATCTAATTAACAGCAAATCAAATTTTAATATGATTACAGGTGTTGTAATTTTATTATTTTTTTTTCTTTTCTATTTGTTTTTTGAAGAAGAAAATTCCTATTACAAAATTTTAAAGAATAATAAATTCTCAGTCTAACAAACAGGCTCAATAAATAATCCATCGGAAAATTGACACAAGGGTGTTGGAAAGATGAGCCTTGCTTCTCCAATTCTTCTTTCAATTTCACACCGATATTATTTTGTATAGATAATTTTGGAAATAATAAAATAAAAGAATTGTCTAACCTATTTATAAATTCATAGAAGCTGTTTGGTGGCATTTTTAAATTCCCAAATAACTCTCCCTCCTTGAAATTCCTCAAATGACAATATATTGTTTCATTTGTAAGGTCTTTTTGACTTCTCCCATATTCCTCACATACATTACAATTGTGTTTCTCTAAACATTTTTTTATTAGATAACCACAGACATAGCTAAAACATTTTTTTCAGGTAATTCCATATCCGTGTAATCCTTGGGTTTCAGCGTTAAGACCTCAGAAAATACAGTATTTTCTGGAACGGATAAGGAATTATCTGAAGTTTCTTCTATTTCCAAATCATTGAAATCAATGAGCACTTCCGAGAGATCTTTGATGCAATTACCTCCTTCAACATGGTCAAAATATTGGAGACAAAAAGTTTTTTTGAAAAAACTTCTGAACTGTGTAGGAGTTGGATTCGTTGCATTTCCTCCCTGACTCCTAATGTTACCGAAGAAATTTTCCACAGCATCTTGGTTTATGTACCTTGTATTCATGAAGCTCATTCTCGAATTCAAATCTTCCCAAAGTAACAAAATTGCTGTGATCGTTTGTCTCCAACCGGTTATAAACCTTAAAGTATTCGTCACATTTTTATCTCCCTTATAAATGTTGAGGTTCTCGAAAATGCTCAATGACTTTAAGAGATGGTTTTTTTTGCTCTACAGTACCTTGATAAGGTCTATTGAGGAATTTGGGTGAATCAAAATTAGAAGCATTAAGAATATCGAATAGTTTATCCATATCCCCAATAAATTCCGATGTATGAATGGCATCTGATGGGAGAAAATGAAAGGATACTAGTGTTTCAATGCCGCATGCTACAGAATTACTCAATATTTGAGCAGCAAGTGAAACGTTCATTCTCTGGAAACATGTAGGATTTATATGGATATCAGAGATCCGATGAACAAGGCGATTAATCCTACCTACATCGTACTCATATAATTTTTCAATGTATTCTTTTTTTATAATTTTATCTCCCAATTTAAAATTATACTTGAATAAATTGTTTCTTGTGCTTTTTAATAAATGTGGAGTATCAAAATATAAAAAATTTTTTTTTCATCAACATGAAAATAGGGTTTTTGCACGTTAGCACCAATCTCATTGGAAAATTTATAAAAATTAGGCCCTTGATCGCTGATCAATGCCAACACGTTTAAACCTATGTGGGTCAATTTTCTGATGGACATGATAATTATTTCATGTAAGTATTTTACATCACAAGAATTGTGCACAAAAAATAGGCAACAGGTTGTTTCCAATTGTGTTGGACTCCCCTCGCCATTATGACCAAAGCACAATTTGCTGGTTCAAAGGACCTGTTTCCATTACACTGATGAAAGCCAATTATTCGGTCCAATGATCTGTTATAAAACAAATGTGTCTTAATCGACATTTCATCTACGCATATTATGCAATCTCTTGCTGCACTCTCTAAATTCGCGATTTTTAAAGAAATCACCTGAAAATGTAATTATTTAAGCCAGCAGAAAAATCCCAATTTGTTGTCATTCTTGACAGGGTTGCTTTATGTGGCAAGAAAAATGTTTTCTGTAGAAACTTGTAGACTTTAGGCCCCAAAAAGTATATTGTTAAGGCAAATTTCTTGAAGGCCAAGGAATACCGGCGCCCATGGGGATTTGTCCTATGGAGTTTCAACTGGGAGATCATAAATTCTGCCATGACAGAATTGAAATTCTTTCTACAGTACCGAATGAATTCTTCATCACCGAGATCTTCAGGTTCTTTCTCTGCAATTGTAGTAATTTTTTTCTCAAATTCTTCACTTCGGAAATTAATCTTTTTTTTCTAGGAGTTGATGAAGATAACTTTGGCGATGTTTGCGTTTCTCCTGATTTCTTTTCTACAAATTAAGTTAAACTAGCATTAGTACAGTTCAAATAATTTGTTAATGTTTAAGTCCTCACCTGGTGTAGAATCGATACCTGGTGTAGAATCGATGATGGGGATATTATGATCCTCACAAGGCATATCTTCAGTTTCCATGATTTCAATATCCACTGAAGGTGATGAAGCAGAAGTAGAAGCATTTACATTCACCCCTATTTGAAAGAAATATAAGTTATTATACAGGGTTAAATCTGAAATTTATTCTATGATTACCTTTTTCACCAACACCCTCCATGAATATACATGGAAAAGCATCTGACTTCAACCTTGATCTACATATCATTTCTCGGGTAAAATGCTCACCACATACTCTTCTTTTACGAAGAGAATCTGGATTTTTATGTATCCATTCTGGTCTTCCTATTTTTGGCAGCCAAAGCCTTTGCCTGAGAGAATATTAACAATATTACAAAAAAGGTAAAGTTTTATTTGATAAAAATGGGCCAAATATTTTACTGAAACATTACAAAAATGTACGTACTACACAATTAATAATAAAAAGAACTCACCTGACTTTGTCGGCCGGTATAATGAAAAAACTAAGTTTAGGATTCTTAGAAGTATTGTTTTTACAGTTATACACGCTACAATAGTTCACCATTTTACAAATATATCCTAGCCTTGGACAACAAACAACAAGTAACAACTGACCGAAGGGATGATGAATTTGAAAGAAATGTTCACTTTCAAAGTACACTTTATATATACCAGCACATTCAACAAATTTGAATTTAAACCACAGAATTTCTAAAATAAAGTATAATATTTTAAATTTATTAGTTTTCTGTGTTTCGAACTGACTTGAGGTTATGATCAGCGAAATGGTGCGCGAGGCGGAAATGGATTAAAAAATTCCACGGAGTGCAACTACTGGTTAGTGTCTATACTGTGGGTGAATAAGAAAAGGCATAGAAATTAAGTTCAAGAGCAAAGAATATAAAGTTTTTAGTTTATCTTTAATTTATTTTGACGAATGAAATTATTTTTGTAACGTGCGTTCAAAAAAATTCGTGGTAAACTAAGCTGTGGATTCTATTTTTCTAATCATAGACTCTTAAGAAAATAGAATCCACAGCTTACTCGACCACAATTTTTTTGAACGCACGATATAATTTTTTCTAGTTTTTCTAGAGCACTTAGTTTTTCTAATGTTTTTGCCTACTAGCATTGTTTAAGGAGAAGATAGTTAGTTACTTCGGTTCAAATATCATTGGAGGATATTGGACAATATCGTTAGAGGGCGCCACTCCGGAAGAGGTCCAACATGATGGTTGCCTATGTGCAATGTTGAAAATTCAGACGAGTATTAATTTTTGGGTGTTATGAACAACAGATGTCTCTAGTGACGAGCTATTTTTTCTTCACGTCAACGTGTCTTGCATCTTGCTCCACAACTTCTCTCTTGTATGCCTGTATGAAATATCCGAGGGTCCAGAGTAATAAAAATTTTTATTACTCTGAGGCCCTTAGGGTTGGGATTTGAGAAATATTTTCGATTTCGTCGTGAGATCGCTAAAAGAATTTTTTAACTACTAGCAAGAAATATTATATTAAAAGTGAATGATTTGAGAAATTTTTATATTCTCTGATATGTTTATGCTAAAGAAATTTGGGCATCCTGTTTGTAGGTACCTATATGCAGTCTCTTGAATTTAAATAAATGAATGATATAATTATTGTATCAATAATCAAAGCCACGTAATGAAAGTGTTTTCAAAAGGAACATTTCAAAACTTGTATTTTTCACAAAACGTTCAGGATTTGAAGGTGAAAGTTGAATGCATAAAGAAATAGAATGAAACCAACAGCTCCAATGATATTCATGAATGAATTTTCCCAGTATGAACAAGCGCTTATAAGCTTCAAATCACTTCGCTGTGCATATACAGGGTTTTCCGGTTAGAGGTGTCATTCTGATAGTCAAAGAAGAATTATAGTTTTTGAAATAAATGATCGGATGTTTATTTCATGCCGTTAATTTATAGTGGAAAATAACTTCATGCAAATGACCACCACGACCACGCTCACAGAACAATATCTTTTTAATGAAATTTTCCATAACAAAATCGAAAAGTGTGGCTACTCTATGTACTCGATAGCCTCACGAATTCCGTCTTTGAGGTATTGAATCGACAATGGGCTATTGGCGGAGTCCTTCTCTTTCACCAAGCTTTTTCCGTAAAAGCTCGATCAACGGTTTAGTTGGTTGTGTGGCACGTAGTGCTGTCTTGTTGAAGTAAACGTTGTCCAGATTCATACAATCAGATTCCGGTCATAAAAAAATCGTTAATCATCTCTCGATAGCGCCAAGTTAAGTAATTAGTTGAGGTCCCAAAGACTCCGCCGGACCATAAACTGCACTAAACACTTACACGTTGAGGATAGACAGGCTTTATAATAATAATAATATTCGGTTTGTGTCTCTAATTAACGAATTTTGAGCCGAAACGGTTCTACTCCGTGATGACGAATCCGAGGTCAAATACAATTCTGTTCTGTTTGTTCTAGAGACTTGAGAAGTTCGTTAACCAGCCAAATCGTACAGGGTGTTCCATAAAATATGGCCATTCAAAATTTCCGTCCCGCCATATCTCATACAAAACAAAACCAATCGATATGAAATTTTGCGGCCACATGCAAGATGCCCATAATAAGCCTTTTGCAAAATTTTGTGGCCATAATGTTAACCATATAATTTATGTTATTACTGGATTTTTACATATTTCATTTTTTTAATCATTTCCAGAACATAATTCCGGTCGTGCCTAGATTTTGCATTCATATACTAAGCATGAATCTCAAGTCCCATACAATTTTGATGTGATAGAATTATTGCTCTACTAATAGACGAGCGCTCAAAAGTACCTGTTCGGGGCTTTTCTTGCATTCTTTTAACGCCATTTTCAGGAGAAACTCATCGTATGTTCACGTTACAGGAGGTATCAGTTCAAACCAAGCAAGATATTCCTAGAAAATTCATAATTGTAAGCAAAATTTTCAAAAGACACATTCGTACCCTGATCACTACTTTAATTGAATTGAATTGTTTAATTGAAATTTCCATTGCAATATAAGTATAAAAAAATTAAGAAAGCCCTTTCGAACGCTCGTTCTTTGGCGGAACAATGAGGCTTTAACCGCAAAAATTTGTATAGGACTTGATACTTAATATATAAATGCTGAATCTCACCACGATCGGAATAATATTCTGGAAATTATTAAAAAACTGGAATATGTAAAAAATTGACCATTAAAAAACCAAATCTATGGTTCGGATGATGCGAACCTCTTGAAATTTTGAATGAACATTCAGTATATCAATGTTCATACACAAAATAAATTTCACTTGAAACGGATAGGCATCTTGTTTTGGAAATATAGCAATTTTTTTTCGAATTTCAATTGAATTTTCTATGGTTTACACAATGCGATTTTTTGAAATTTTGATGAATATTAAGTATAATATACCAATCTTCCTTCTCGAAATGAAATTCACTTCAATCGGATATATTGAATTTGACCACGTATCGTCATCAGGGATACGATTTATTGCCGCCAAAGTCGATATTGACTCAAGAATTCAACACAAGAGAAACAAAGCATATTTTTTCTTTTTTCCAATGACATTGATTAGAAATACACTACTGGAAAAAATTAAAGGATCAAAAAAAAATTCCAATTTTTTCGGCCATTTTCAACATGCCGTAACTTTGAGAGGAATTTAAAAAAAGGAAATTGTAGCTCCAAGTGTCTATTTTTTGGATTAGAACTCCAAAAATTTTAAGTTTCAGTGGTTTTCGAGTAATGATAGAAAAATCAGCAACAAGAAAATTCTCGAAATTTTACCACCTTTTTTCTTGTCTACGAGCGTGGAAATTTTATTTTTGCATAATCGTTATAATGATGGGATACTTTGTTAATTCAGCTTCAATTTATTTTTTCATTGACCTCAATACGTCCACTTCTCGCCGAGATATCGGTCTTCAAATGGAAAAGGATCCATTTGTTTTTGATTATCGATTTCTCAGCAACCAATGATCGCACAGAATATTGAAGGAGAGTTTCAAGACCTTCAATGAACTCCAATTAATGAACAACCATTGCCTATTCATAGAAATTTTTTTTCTTTATGTCGCATCAATATAAAAATTCAACAAAAAAAGGGCTTTTGGTGGTTTCTTGGAAAATCTACCGCTAGATCGAAAATGTTGAGGAAACCAATAATGTTAATTGTGATATCCACAGTTCAATATGTTGATAAAATCCTTACGAAGAGTCAACTCAATCCAGCGAGCCGTTTTTTTGTTTGACTCGATTGAATTTTTGAAAAAAATAAGGATCACGTTTTTTGCTCTGAGAAGCTCATAATGTTCAAAAAAGGCAAAAAAGAATTTTCTCGAGCTTTTTCCACATTTTAATTGCAGATTCAAATTTAAAAAAAAAAAATAAAATAAACTAACAAATAAAATTTTTATTAATTTAATAACGGATAAAACATGGATCCTTTTCCATTGGAAGACCGATATCTCGGCGAGAAGTGGACGTATTGAAGTCAATAAAAAAATTAATTGAAGCTGAATTAACAAAGTATCATATCATTATAACGACTATGTAATAATAAAATTTCCACGCTCGTAGACAAGAAAAAAAAAGTGGTAGAATTTTGACAATTTTTTTGTTGCTGATTTTTCTATTATTACTCGAAAACCACTGAAACTTAAAATTTTTGAAGTTTTAATCCAAAAATTAGACACTTGGAGCTACAATTTCCTTTCTTTAAATTCCTTGTATGACTATTCCTCTCAAAGTTACGGCATGTTGAAATTTTCCGAAAAATTTGGAATTTTTTTTTGATCCTTTAATTTTTTCCAGTAGTGTATAAGTATTGCCAATAATAATACATTTCAGTATTGTCAGTATTTCGAAACTTCAGTCGTATTTCTGAACCGAAATAATGTAATAATAAGGAAAACGCCTCAATTTCGCTGCGATAACTTTTTAAATAGGTAATGTTTTCATCATAGTTTTCGTGAGTGCAAAGACCTCACGTTGGTACTAATTATTCGTCGCATTTGTTTGAAGAAGAATTCATGGCTATCAAAAAAACTTGTTCAAAATAAAGTCTAACTAAATAAATTCACGTTTTGCGATTCAATTTAAAACACGTTTAATTTAGCAAAAACCAAAAATTATTCTTATGTTCAATTTTTTCTATTTCATATTTTGCCTTCAACTACGATTCAAATTTCAAACTTATTCCCTTCACTACCTTAGAATAGAAAAACTAGAATCGCATAACATAAACAGACCCTGTAATTATCAAAGTAATAAAATTCCCAACTGTAACCCTCTATTCATCGACGAACATGTGTTGGAATTTACTCAGTTTCGAATGTTTCGATTCTTCAAACTTCACGTCATAAAAATATAGTTTCATAGCAGAAGTAGAAACTCTTTACCGATAAGTAATTATTCAAGTATCCGCCAAGAGGGCGTATTAGGATGTACCCTAAAAATTCAGAGTTTGCCACATAATTCTAATAGGTACCGCCACATACGCACATCCAATGCCCTTAGCAGGCCGAGTAACTAACTATCTTCTCCTTAAACAATGCTACTAGATATGAAAAATTGATATCTTCTTATGCAGTAAGCATTGTTCAATCAAATGGAGTAAGTATTTTGTAGTTTCTATTTTTTAAACATGATCGTCCTGAATGTTGTTTCAATCAAAAAATTACTCAGCTTGCTTAATACTGCAGGTTACCCAAGAAAGGTTTGAAAGCTATAGCTTCAGTTTTCAGTGAGATGTACCGGTGTCTTAAATCCGTTGTCTAGTGAGGGGATCTCAGAAACCCGATGAGCTAGAACGAAATGAGTGGCTCATTTTCGGGTTCGATTTTTGAGATCATTCATTTGGTGAAAACCGCAACCTTCTTAGTCGAATCAAATGTACATTTTGTTCTAGCTCATCGGTTTCTGAGATCCCCTCCCTAGACAACCAATTTAGGACACCCTTTACATTTAAGTATATCTGATTTAAAATTACTACAAGCTGTTTTTTAGCTTTTGGCCAAGTTTAAAAACTTTGCGGAGTCCTGTATTTTTACTTTTGCCAAACGTTACTTTTGTCAACCTCCCGAGATCTGTCGTGATTTTTCGAAAATATTTAGCCTGTTCGTTTTGAGATATTTCGTGCTCCTGAGTAACTCAAAAGCTCGAAATACGGCTTGCCATTGGCTGCGCACAAGCACTGGTACAGTTCAGGAGCTCGAAATACCTCAAAACGAATACAGTAATAATGTTCAATTTGAGGTTGGTTAAGAATTATTCTGAAATTGACGAAAACTTCTCCTAGTCTCGAATGTCGATGTTAGAGCGATATATTACATGTTATATATTTTTGAAACAAGAAAAAAACCGCAATTTTTTTTCAGTAAAAATTAATTATTGTTTCCATAAAAAGTTACATGTAATAAATCAGGATTATTCAGATCTAAGCTGTCAAAAAAATGAAAATTATGGGGCTGAGCCTTTGAATATATTTTATATTCTATATTCAAAGGGCTGAGCCATCTTAATCTCATGGACCTATAATATACTATATATATATATATATTTTTCGTTGTTTAGTTTTTCTTGTGCTATTTAATTTATAAATTTTTGATTGAAGTTTCTTGGGTTTTTTTAGCACTAAGTCTTACAGTAAATAGTCATTTACTTTTAATAAAATATATTGACTCCGACATATGTTTCGGCCTTATTATGGCCTTTTTCAAGGATAGTACAACCATCAATAATTCTATTTTCGTCAAAGTATTACATTTTCAGTTAAAAATATAAAACACAATTACATATTTTCACAGATATGACACAAACAACAACTTTACCAATGTTTGTTTGTGTCATATCTGTGAAAAAAAAAACTAGAGGTCATTACGGACCTCACACCTCTACATCTAGTGGTTGATAGGGTAGCCCATGAGGCTATTCTCAGAATATCTAAGGAAGGTGCAGGTAATGAGAGAATAAAGAATCAAAGAGTCTGGTTCTCTCTGAATAACTACATCTCATCTGCGAATCTCCCTAGTGATGCAATGATTAAGAAAGTAATCACTGAGAAAAACTTCATGACATTGCTAAGTAAAAGAGATGATTGGAAACGGGAATACAACCGACTATAATCTCAAAGAAAATACCGTAAAATGGTATACAGATGGTTCCAAAACCTCACCAGGAGCAGGCGCCGGGATATACGGGCCAAGCACCAAGTGTGCACTGTCGCTGGGCTCCTATATGAGCGTCTTTCAAGCGGAAATCTTAGCTATTGAAAGATGTCTAGATATAAATCTAGAAAGAAACTATCAGAAGTGTGATATAGCCATACACTCAGATAGTCAAGCTGCTATTAAAGCACTGAGCTCCTACGTCATCGATTCTAAGATGATCTGGGAGTGCCGGAACAAACTCAACGAGGTAGGCAAGAAAATAAGGTCTTTTTAATCTGGGTTCCCGGCCACTCGGGAATCGAAGGAAACGAAGAGGCCAATACACTCGCCAAAGAGGGCGCACAAATGTCCCTCTTTGGCCCAGAACCCTTCTGTGGTATATCTAAATGTACCTATAAGAAGGAGTTTCTGGAGAAGGAGAAAGCCGAGAGGGAAAAGCTCTGGCGGAATCTCCCAGGGATGGATCATTCCACTAAGTTTCTTCGGAACTTCGAGACAGCGGGATCCAAAAGATATCTGGATCTTGGTAAGAAGCAATTGCACCTCCTCACTGGCTTTCTTACAGGACATTATCGCCTTAGGAAGCACCTGTTGAGGATGGGATTGTCGGACACTGACGAGTGTAGGTTCTGTGGGGAGGAGGAAGAAACCCCCATTCACCTAGTCACGGAATGCCTCGGCATTACGAGCCTGAGGAGGAAATGCCTTGGGCAAGAAACTTGTAAGAGTGAGGAACTAGCCTCGTTGAAGTCTTCACAGTTACTAAATTTCATTAGATCTCTGGAACTGGAAGGCGAGCTGTGAAGGTTTTTTGGCCAGAACAGCTCTGTAAGGGGGCACAATAGACCTTAAGGTCGCAGTGGACTGTAACCCCTCTGTAAACTATCAACTATCAACTAACATGGTGAGAACGTCACTGTGGTTGGATGCGTGTCGGCATGTGGATCAGCTATTCCACCCATGATAATCTTCAAAGGCAAGAGATTAAAACCCGAGTTCCAAGACAATTTACCGGCAGGCACATTGGTCAAAATGGCACCCAAAGGCAGTATGAATACCGAACTTTTCGTCGAATTTATCCATCATTTGGCAAAATATAAAATTGCTGGTCCAATATTATTACTCTTCGATGGAGCCAAGTATCATCTGGATTACACAATAGTCGAAGAAGCTGATAAGCATGCAATCACATTGATGTGTCTTCCAAGCAACACCACCCATGAGCTCCAGCCGCTCGATAATGCCGTTTATAGATCATTTGAAGCTCACTAGGACCAACAAGTGCTTCTTTATTGGAAAAAACATCCAGAGAGGGTTATAACTAAATGGAGATTCAACCATATTTTCTCAAATGTATGGTCACGGTGCATGACCAATGAAAATATTGTAAGTGGTTTTCGAGCGACTGGATTGTATCCCTATGACCCATCAGCTATTTCCTTTTCTGCTTTCGCCCCAAGCACCCTAACAGAACGTCCAGATAATAAGGCTAATGAAGTGGGAGACAGTAATAGTGATAGTGAAGATGAATGTTCGTTAGCTGTGCTACAACAAAGGCTGAAAAAGAACAGTGAGGATAAGGAAAACTTCAATAAATCTTTCCATAAATTGATGGAAACTCCTGACTGGTCAAAAAAGAAAGCAGAAAAAGCTCCAAGGCGCAAGGCTCTAAATTATAAAGCTCAAAAGTTGTTACAAAAAGTCTGTTCCAGCAAACAGATCAATCCGAACCAAGTACCAGTTCATGCAATACTTCTACCTCTAACAACACTACTGATTCATCATGGTACTGCCCCCTATGCCAGGAATCGCGTCAAAGCGATATGAGGCGTTGTAAACAATGCAACTCAAGGGCGGATTTACGGGGGGGGGTAATGGGGGTAATTACCCCCCCCCATGAATATCGAAAACCTAAAGAAAAGTTACGCAACGTGGTGCACCAATTTTCATTTGTTTGTTTTTTTTACTAATATAACTTTACTACTATTTTTCTTATTATATTATTCCTCCTTAATATTTTGACTACAGTTTTTCAAGTTTTGAACCTGATTTATCGATCTTGAATCATTACTACCCCCCCCATGAAAAAAGCTATATCCGCCCTTGATGCAACTCATGGGCCCATGAGGAGTGTTTAGGGTATACACCATCTGATGATGATGACTATACAGGGTGTCCCAAAAATACCACGCGAAAGTGACACTGGAGATAGATTGGCATTAGGTCTATCAGATAGCATCAACATGACCTCAGTAAAGTCCGCTGGTTTCGAGATATCACCACTTTTGCAAACAAAAATGAAAGAGAAAGTGAGATAAAAGAGAAAGAAGAGCAAAAATAATGGTTGTTTGAAACGGTAGCGAGGAAAGAATATCAAGCAACATGTAGTTTGGCAACAGGTGATACTTGTGCATTTTTCCTAATTTTTAATTATTTCGGCTTAAACACATCTCTCGCGACTAAATTATAATTTCTAAGGTTTTGACTTAAAAAAATTGGTAGTGTTGTATCATTTTGAAAAGTGCAGGAAATGGACCAGTTTTTACGATTATTGGTCAATTCAGTCTGATATAATTTTTTTTCACATAAGTCAGTCAACCTTAAGTTAACGTTTTAACTTCGTCATAAAATACAACAAGTTAGACATTTTTTGAAGAATTTTGTTCTAGTTCTCGGTGAAGTTATTACTTCATTGTTTAAAGCAACTATTCAGGATAGCCTAGGTGAAAAAAAAACATGAGTTTGAAGACCGAAAATTGGAGATTTTTAAAAAATACACAAAAGTGGTGATATCTCGAAAACCAGCGGACTTTTACTGAGGTCATGTTGATGCTATCTGAAAGACCTAATGCCAATAATCTATCTCCAGTGTCACTTTCGCGTGGTATTTTTGGGACACCCTGTATATGCATCGAATGTGATACCTGAGAGTTCAATTTTGGGTGTGCAGGAATTTATTGTATGTTTAATATTTATTGTGTGATACATTTTTACCATAATATTGTTTATTATTTTCACTTCTTAAGATTTTATTGTATTTCTACCATATGGGCCTTATCAGTGTCATTGGCAGAAATAAGACCCATTAAGAGTGTTTTTGAAAAAACACGTTATGTTTGTGTTAATGTTTGAATATATATTTTTTTATTCGTGTCCTAAATAGAGTATTATATGACTTTGTGTTTAATATATTTTATTTTTATTCTCTATTGTTTTGATGAAGATCAAGAATTGTTTTCTCTTAGGTGGGCCTTATTTGTCACAGGTACCTTACACTATAACATTGAGAAGTTCTGATTTTCACATAAAAATGGGGCCCCATACGAAAAAAAGCAGGAGAGATTTGTTGTCCTAAATTGAACGAAGAATTAAAAAAAATGTTAGTTTAAAATATATCAGCGGCGTACTACTTTTTCAGTCAGTTTTGAGTTAAACATGTATCTCGAAAACGAAACGTTTGCGACTTCATATTCATGGAACTATTTTTCTTGAACTTGAAATATCTGAAATCTCGAAAATAAATAAAAATCGACAAGACATTACAGTAATTTACATTACAAATAATGTTATTAAAGTGTTAAGAAGTTTCTGGATGAGAAGAATGTTACGGTAGAATAAGTTTCAAAAAATTCATTTTTGAGCGCTCGTTCTACACCTAAACGAGTTAATATCGTTTTGCCCAAATGTATCTGTTATATTCGAATTTTGAGCCGAAAATGGTCTCAAACGATAGGGTTCTACTGATGATGATGACGAATCCGTGGTCAAATTCAATTCTGTCCGCGGGGCTAGCCGTCCGTCCGTTAGCACAATAACTTTAGAATGGATTGTTCTAGACTTGACATTTTCAGGGTGAGTTCACTGTGATCGGTTCTAAAATGCTATGCAAAATTTTGAGGCCATAGTGTACACAGAAGCATAGAAAATTCAATTGGAATATTGAAAAGAAGAAACTTCATATTTCCATAAAAAAAGATATCCGATTCGAGTGAAATTTATTCTGTGAATGAAGACTGATTTTTCACGCTTTCCGAGTTATGATTTTTTTTATGAAATCTGAGAATTTTCAACTTGAACATCTTCAAAAATTTTTTTAAAGAAAAGTAAAAGACTTTTCTGATATTATTTTGTTGTAAGTAGATCGCCATGAATTGTACTTTTATACATAAAATAACCAGCATCGTAACTTTGATAAAAATTATGGAAATGTTGGTCTCAAGTGAGAAAGTTACGTATTTTGGATCATGATCTAAATTTTCAAATTTGAATTGAAAATGTAAACAGGTTACTTCATGGTTTCTTAGTAGGCTTAAAAACTGCGCTCAACACTCAGCTTTCAGAATCATGAATAAAAAATGGTACTCAACAGTCTACTTTTGCTAGAATTAGCCTTCAAAGTCAGCGAGGTGGAAAAAATCAAAGAACTAGACGATTACTCAAAATTTATTTTTTGCCATTTTGCGCGTTGAATTTTGCCGAACCATGATACAAAAAGAAAGAGAAGATCCTGGCTATTTTAATAAAATTTTGTGGACAGATGAGTCACGATTTGAGCGATGTGGAGTCTTTAATATTCACAACTACCACACGTGGACGATTGAAAATCCTCATGAAGTGAGAGCATCAAAATTCCAACATCGTTTTAGCGTTAACATGTGGTCTGGAGTCCTCAATGGCGAACTAATTGGTCCATTTGAATTGCCGTCCAGACTTGATGGAGAAACATACAAAAATTTCCTCGAGCATGAACTTCCTTGCTCCTGGAAGATTTGGGGTTATTTCAAAGAAATCGTTTACGCCCGAGAATGTTCTAATGAAGACGAACTGCGACGGAAGATAAGAGAAGCCGAACGTGTCCTAAGAGAAAACAGGGCAGGTTTTATGCGACTGAAAGAAAATTGTTTGCGAAGGTGTAGAATGTGTTTTGAGGCTGGAGGTGGCCACTTTGAAAACCTATTGTAAACTTTATAAATAAATTTCTTTTTATCTACATGATTTGCCAAACCTTTTTCTATTTTTATCTAAAACTTTTCTTATAAAGCTAATTTCTATTAATTGTCAGCATTTTCTATCATAGCTGGATCAGAAAAATCTCAAAATGGCAAAAAATAAATTTTGAGTAATCGTCTAGTTCTTTGATTTTTTCCACCTCGCTGACTTTGAAGGCTAATTCTAGCAAAAGTAGACTGTTGAGTACCATTTTTTATTAATGATTCTGAAAGCTGAGTGTTGAGCGCAGTTTTTAAGCCTACTATGAAGCCATGAAGTAACCTGTTTACATTTTTAATTCAAATTTGAAAATTTAGATCATGATCCAAAATACGTAACTTTCTCACTTGAGACCAACATATTTCCATAATTTTTATCAAAGTTACGATGCTGGTTATTTTATGTATAAAAGTACAATTCATGGCGATCTATTTACAACAAAAAAATATCAGAAAAGTCTTTTACTTTTCTTTCAAAAAATTTTCGAAGATGTTCAAGTTGAAAATTCTCAGATTTCGTAAAAAAAATCATAACTCGGAAACCGTGAAAAATCGGATAACATACATGGGGGTGATTCGAATACCCCATGACATGAGGAACCTGTTTTTTTTTTATTGACGTCAATCGTCCGGCCACCCTCTATATACTGATGGACAAAATTAGCGCACCACCTAAAATTTCGTTAAATTTCATCAATCGATATCTTCCCAATCTTTAGTCGGATTTCAATGTTTTCTTCTTTCAATTGTAGCTCTGTTATTGTCGAATTTTCTCCATTCAACAGAAGTCCAAAAAATAACATCTTCATGTTGTACAGGGCGTTTAAATAATGTCATGCTTTATAGTCAAAGTTTAACGTCTACTGTGGGCAATGCCAGGTTGCTGAGGCATATAAAAACAATAAAGAGTTGTAGCCTAGTATCTATTGAGTAGTTTGTTTCTTTAAAAATCAATTTATTTTGGAATCGTCCAGAGATATTCAACATTTCATCAACTCTTGTATTTTATGCATTAGCCATGAATATCTTTGCAACCATTTGTCCGATTTGATTGTTTTTTTTTTAGTTGTAGCGAATATCATACTACAATGAGATCAAAAAAATAAATGCATCATGCTGTACAGGGCGTTTAAATTTTCGGTTTTTTTTTTCACAACAGTTTAACGCCTTCTGTGGGCAATACCAGATATCTAAAAACTATACAGTGATGTAGCCTGATGTTTCCTGAGTATTTTGCTTTTTTAAAAAAGCAATTTAACTTGTACCCTTTCAGAGATATTCACATTTTTATAACACCTTGCATTTCATTCAAATCGGACAAATGGTTGCGAAGATATTCATAGCTAATGCATAAAATACAAGAGTTGATAAAATGTTGAATATCTCTGGACGATTCCAAGATAAATTGTTTTTTAAAAAAACAAAATACTCGAGAGATACTAGGCTACAACTCTTTATTGTTTTTATATGCCTCAGCAACCGGGCATTGCCCACAGAAGACGTTAAAATTTGACTATAAAACATGACATTATTTAAACGACCTGTACAATATGAAGAATTTATTTTCTGGACTTCTGTTGAATGGAGGAAATTCCACAATAAAAGAGCTACAATTGAAAGAAGAAAACATTGAAATCCGACTAAAGATTGGGAAGATATCCATTGTTAAAATTTAACGAAATTTTAGGTGGTGCGCTAATTTTGTCCATCAGTATATATTTGGTATCAATCTCAAGTCCCATATAAAATTATTCAGGTAATAGTCCCATTGCTCCACCAATGAACGATCAATCAAATGCTCCTGCTCAGGGCTTTTCTTGAATTTTTCTTTTACATTTCACTTCTCCTATGCATTTTATATGTCTTAAGGAATCAATAAATATATTATTTATGGTACCCAATTTTTTCTTCAGGCTTTTTGATACACAGGTGAAACTCAAGTTGCTTTTAAGCAGGAGGAAAAGTTGCACGAAGATGTCCTTATAATTAATAGTGCAATGGCCAATGGCTTTCAGATCCTCAGCTATTATTCAATAATTTATCATTTTTTAAAAATGTATAACTATTTGAAAGTTATTAATAAATTTTAAGGCCAATCACATTCGTTTATTTATAAATCCAAAAAAATATAGAAAAAATCAACAAAAACATTGCAATAAATTGTGTACTACCTGAATATTATACTCAATTTGAAAAGTTGATTGAAACAAACAAAAATGAAAAAATAAATACCCAAATCTTGAGTAAAACTAGTCAAATATTGAGTATAAACGAACATTCTCTTCAGTGAGTCATTCTTCAAATTTGCCATCACAAATAAATGAAAAATATTATTTCCACACACACTATTATTTTGCAAATAGTATTCCAAGCATTTGAATGCCAGAAAGGGTAGAAAAATCATATTCCAACCAATATGCGATTCGATTTCATCTAAGATAAGAGGGGAAATCAATGTGAATAAATTTGCCAACAACGCAAGTCCAATTGTAGTATTGAGTTTATTATATTTCCATACTCCACGCCCATTCATGGATAAATCATTGTCTATGGATTGTGAGGGGGGTCTTTGATTGATAGAATTGGTAAGAATCTCATTAACAAGCCTTGTGTGATCAGGATTGTCGTGATTCACGTTACTCGATTCTTCATATTTGATAGGCTTGAAGTCATCTATGAGTACATCTGAAAAATAATATGTTGAGCTGGATGTACGTCCGAAATTAATAATAATTACGAGACTTCTGCTCGACTCCAGTTAACTTCCTCAAACGATCTTCTGCATTTTCTAAGATTCTTTTTCTTCTCGCTTCCCTTCGAGCAGCTAAAGAAGTTTGTGAGGAAATTTCACTTATACCAGCATTAACAATAGTCATGATGATTGCAATATGACAAATTAAAGTTCGAACTGAGAATATGATTCTGCACAAAAATCAGTTTATTTACATTAATGCTGATTTAAAAACAAGTTTCGACATTTAACGTTAACCATTTGACAGATTCAACCACAGAACAATCAACTTCACTGCAGAAAAATTCTCTTCTTCTTTGAAATGTACAATCCCAGAGTACCAATACGCGCCCTGGTGGCGATTCTGAGTATCAAATTGCCATGATAAAATAAACACTTTTTTCTACCTTTTACTTTTCGTATTGACGACGTTTTATCTTCGCTTCAAAAACTTCATTAGAACATTTTTTTACATTGCATTTATGATTTTAACAGAAGGTGTACAAATTATCAATTTAAGTTCTTCTTAAACTTATTGTACTTACAGGCTTTTCCTTTTAGTTTGCTTATCAGACGTTTTTGGAGAATTAGTATAATATTTTGTTCTGAAATTTTAGGTGAAGGAACTCTTCGCCTAAAATATTTTCAAGTCGACAGTGTTGCCACGTCTATCTCAAACGCATATTATCTACTTTGGATATATTCGTAAATCAACCGATGAAACCAGACCGGTTGATAATATTTTGACAGCGGTCATCTCTGGTTGTTTTGGTTGAAGTTTATTTACGGAACGTATTTCGGTTGCTGTCTGACTATTATTTAGGTTAGGTTCAACTTCAAAATAATTTTATTCATTTAGAACTTAGTCCACAGGAACTGGAAGATGAAAATGATGATCAACAGAAGAAGGAATCATTTGGGTATACAAAACAGAAAAATTTTCATTCAACCAAATATTGTTCCCACTAAAAAAATTGAAAAGTACTTAAAGTACATTTTATCCTGCTTGTTTTACCATGAAGTAAATATTGTCAGTTTAGTTATTTTGATATTTGCAATTAAAAAATAGGGTACCTACGAATATTTTCTTTTGTAATGAGAAAAAATGCATTGATAAAATATATATTTTAATACAACATATTTACAAGGAAGAAATACATCGGAAAAATGCTAAAAATCTGAAGTTAACGAAACAAAAAAATCTGAAAATAAATCGACACGACATACAATTAAAAAAATATTCAGTCTAATTCAACAACACAAATCACAGCACAGAACATAAAAATCACAGCAAGCACAACGATTCAACTCTGAAATAATGATATTCATCAAATAACCTAAATCCCAAAAAAAAACAATAACAAACCAAAGAAACCGAAGAAAATCCTTGGTTGTTCTGGTTCCTGAATATTACCGCTTTTTTCTGTAACCGGATTCCGTAAATAAACTGTTCGCAGAAACCAACCGAGAATTTCATATTTACGGAACAGAAAATTACCAACCAAACCAACCAGTTGATTTACGGAATACATTCTTACTATTTCAAATGCTACTACCTTTATTTTTATTTATGTATCGATTCAATACCAAATTCTGAGTATAACCTACGATAAAAAATTCTCTGACATGCACTGTTGGAAAGTTATGCGAAAATTCTTGAAAAATGCATTATCTCGATTATTTGTTATGCGAACGGAATCAAACTCAGCAGTCTCATAGTAGAGAATCCATGCATTCATGTGGTACATTCAGTATTTTGATACATCGTAAAATTTTTCGAAAATTTTTCTCCGAAAATGTGGAACTTAAAATTGAAATATTTCGATATTTTCAAATGGCAACTCCATATTTAATTTACAGTATTCGATACTAAATGAAAAATGATTGGCAGTCTCCTCCTTCACCAATTCATTTTGGATAGTTTTCGAATGAGATGAAAAATACTGAACTTCTTCAGTATTTACAGTCATGACCTATAGACCTAAATGCTGTGTGAGGTGTGGGTGAATTATTGGAATGAATTCTATGGTTGAGGCCATGAACATTGGGCCAGGATTACTGAAAGCCAAAACAGTTTTCGGAATTTATTTCCAGTCATTCTTGATAAATGTGAATTACGATTGTTGAAGGTCCTATATCCTATAGGTCCTTTCAATAATTTGTTGGCTTTCTCCGTGAATGTGAAACAACCTGAATCGTGTTTGAATAACATATGGGTTAACTTTTTTCTATGACATCCATGATCATCGAACACCTCTTCTTCTTCTTTCTGGTTTCCCAACTTGGGAAATAGGCTCACCGAGGTTATGCACCCAGTCACAAACTTTTATCCCTCCCCAGTGCCCCTGGATGAGGACAGTTCAGACATACACCACGACTAAAGGTAAGTTAGTATCAACATAAATAGCTCAATTGACTAAATTTTCAAATTTGATGCTCTGATAAACTCTGTAACCACTTTAATTACATCTATTGATCGACTATACCGATTTGGAAATTCACATCGAACACATACGATATACAATGCATCAGACAGAGAATTTTTCCCTCCAGTTGCACAGATGAATAGGCGAGATAATCAAGTGCGATAACTGAATGAATTCAACTGTCTTACTGCAAAAATCAAGTCTTGTCTCTCTCTTATCGCAGTATGGTAGGGAACCCGCACTGCACGTATAGAATTTTAATTTGTCAGGCTGCCCGTAATACTCGATTCAGTATTTACTGTTGCCTACCATACAAAGAATTACGCTCCTCTAAACGATAGAGAGAGACAAGACTAGAATAATGAAGCAAGACAACTGAATTCAGTGTGTTACAGCAAGTGATTGTCTAGACTATTCATCTGTGCAACTGGAGGGAAAAATTCTCTGTCTGATGCATTGTATATCGTATATTCAGATGTGAATTTCCAACCTGTATATAACATCATTGACGTTTATTGTGCATTCCAATTTTAGCTTAATCAGTTTTACCATACAATACAGTGCAGTTATGAAAATTGAGTTCACAACCAAACAAAATATGGATGATATCTCCCAATTGTCCACATTGACAATTTGGTCCATCATTAACTTTGATCCTGATGTTCAGGAGTAAAGACAGTGATATGAGCGCATTCTCAACATTGTTGTAATATTTTTTTAGAAAGGTCAGACTTCAGTAGGAAATATTCATGAGTGGGATTCTTATCTCTGTTTCGCATATGGGTGTAGGTTTTCCCTTGATTAAGCCGATTTCTTTCCACTATCTTGTCCACATATTTTCACCCTTTCCCCAGAAAAAAATCGAACACTTTTTATGATTTACAATCATAGAATCTACCTTAATAATTTACCTCATAATCATAGAGCCCATTCATCGTAAACACGACCATAGATCGTGACTGTAAATACTGAAGAATTTCAGTATTTTTCATCTCATTCGAGAACTATCCAAAATAAATGCTTACTGTAAAAGAAGACTGCCAGTCATTTGCATTTCGAATCGAATGCTGTAAAATAAATATGGAGTTGCCATTAGAAAATCTCGAAATATTTCAATTTTAAATGCCACATTTTCGGATCAAAATCGAGATATTGCATTTTCAAACTGGCAATGCAGATGTCAAAAATTTCAAGAATTTGTGCATAACCTGGCAGAGAAATTTTTCTTAGTATAGTCCGTTCACGAAAGGTTGAGCACATAGTAGGCGTTTCTTCGTTTATCTGAAGTTTGGCAGCATTTACTGTCATAAAGTAAAATAAAGTCAACGTTGCCGAATGTACTCGGCCTCGTCCGACGAGCTTGCGAGTTATCAGATAACTCTATGCACTATTGACAACATGCATATCAATCTGACAAGAAAATAAGGAACATAACCTAAAATTTAATATACACAGTGGATATGCCAAATTTCCATGGCCAACCGACGGCTCAACCTTTCGTGAACGGAGTATAGGTTATACCTCGAATTTGGTATTGAATCGATACATAAATAAATATAAAAATAATAAATAATATATAATAATATAAAAATAATTAGTTGCATTTAAAATAAGAAAGTAGATATGCGTTTGAGATAGACGTGGCAACACTGTCGACTTGAAAAATATTTAGGCGAAGAGTTCTTTCATCCTCAAGGTTTCACTTGAAATTTAGAACTAGATTATATATTCTGTGTTTAGAACGAAATATTCACTAGTTCTCCAAAACGTCTAATAGGCCAACTTAAAAGGAAAACTCTGTATGTTTCTGATGGTCGTCAGGTCTTCTCAAAAGATTCCTTTCAGAATCACGTTCACTCTTTCCCATGTAAATACATTAAATACCTATTACCTAGATACAGTAGTGTAGTTCAATTAAAATGTCATTATAATGTAATATGATGGTGTTTGCATTTCCTCCTGCTCCTACTTTAGTACTTTACAGGAACAAACCATATTTTGAGTTTTGACATTGTAGAAAAGGATCCAGATATTTGGTAGGGTTCAGCATTGAATACACTAGATTGCAAATACCAATAACAATCTCAACTGTTGGGATTGCCTAAAGTTTTACAACATAATAATATGATTTGCATTTAGCACGTCTTCTCTTCACATTCACCATGAGTCCATGAATTACTCATTGTGGCTCCAATGTATTCCAGAAGCTCTAGTTAACTGAAAATAATATAAAATAATTTTTAAGCATGTAAGATGTCGGAGTCAGTACTAAGTGGCAGCAACGCTGCCAGGTATCACGATTATTCTTGTATAATTTTTTACTGAGTCAATTAAAGTGAAATAGCTTGCTTTAATTCTTTGTCGAACAGAAAAGTGATTATATAAATTTTTTTTAAATAGTTGGGTGAGTCAATCTTTCCTTGCTTATTAGTTCTTTGCTGCCTTAGCACTTCAAACTAAGCAACTCTAAAATAAATCAATTGAAATTGTTTTATTTCTTTCCATATAGTGAATATTCCTGAAAGTTCTAATTGAAAAGATAACATTTTTTAATTTCTTTTTCGCCCATTTGAAGAATGAAATATATAGTGCAATATACATATTTCAAAATGTGGCTTGATATATTTCAAATAAAAATTATTGTAATCACGTGTAAAAAAGAGAGGAAAATTCCGAACTCTCTGAAAATTGGAAAATTCTGAGTAATAACTAATAGCGTAATTTATTAATTTTTGGATGAAACTGGTAGTGTTTTTATTTCCTTCTTAAGCCCTCACTTCGGTAAGAATTGCGCAGATCATCTGAATAAACAATGTTTGCAAGAACTAATTTTATAATTTCTTTTCGAAAGAAATGCGTAAATCTTTACAAGTCAACATTCGATTCCAAAGATATGGTTTTTGCACCATCTGGCAACCTAAACAACGTATGACACTTACTGCGCATGCGCCGCTATCCTAATGCATAAACCGATGATCACTCAAATCAGTGAAAATTGAAGACTATATTTATGTTCTGTGGACTACTATTTGCATTTTGCACACATAAGGGGCGTTCGGCATTGACCTCCGCGAGCGGACGGATTTTTAGTCACGTGACCACAGATCGTACAGATGAATCTGAAATATCTGGAAATAAACGAACGGTACAGAGCATCTGCCACAGAACATACTGCTCTGTTCTACTTTTATAGATTATGAGATTTCAAAGATCACTATTTTGGGAAATATGCTCATCTTTTAACGATACTTTCACCCTTTTAGTAGCTCTTCCATAAATCTCAATTAAATAATTGTGCAAAGGCACTGAATGCAAAAGAAACGAGTAATGCAATATCCCCTTCTGGTCGTGTTGGCGATAGTTGTACCGAAAGATCCTGATCAATTAATTGATTAATTACACGAAAAAGAAACGGAAAAAGCAATATCTTCTCCTGCCCATTTATAACTACGATAGCTATATATTGAAAAATGTTAATGAATTATTGAGTTTTTAATGAATAACTGAAAAAAGAAGAAAATACTGTTAGAATTTTTCAATCTATCGGTTGTCGAATCAGGAAACTCAACATAAAACAAACAAAAATAAAAAAACATAAAACTCTATGGATAAAATCGCTTTGCTCCGTCGAAATAGACCGAGCGAAAAGATCGACGTCCGATTGCCTCAGATTTTTATGACGAACGGTACAGATTTGTATTCCCCTCAATCCGGATGTAATAAACGAACGGTTCAGATCGATCCGACACGTCCGATTGTCGATGCCGAACGCCCCTATAAACAACCATCTGTCTGTTGTACTAGCTCAGGAGGATTCAATTTAAATCACCAAGGGCGTATCGCTTAGCAGAAGTTCCAATTAAAGTTACACATTGAACTAATGGTTTATTAATTCCTTTGAAAATACAACAATGAAACATAGATTTATAATACTAACTAGATAGCGAACATGTCAAAAATTTTGAGGCAAACGGCGGCCATTTGCAGTTTGGAGTGAAATTGACTAATTTGAGAGTTGTCAATTTTTCAACGAACTGAAATATTAGAATTAGCGAGGTGGTTATACGTTTTTGAGGAATCTTATTATGTCATAATATCATATGGTACATCATTTTAATAACTAATCACACGATCGAAAAAAATTATTATTTGATATAGACCGAAATGTCAGTGTTCACAGAACACTAATATACAGAGTTCGTTTTCATCATTTCTTTCAAGGAACGTCTATGTTTCAATCAAAATTCGAGCACATATGGCATAAAACATCAAAATATTTGGGTTCACTCCAAACTGCAAATGGCGGCGATTTGCCTCACTTTTTCTACGTGACAGTAGGAAGTTCGACGTCCAGTTAGTATTATAGGTCCATGCAATGAAATGAATAATTACAAACATAGATAAATAAACCATAGAATTAGTTCGTTTTCTCATAGAATTAATAAAACCATGGAGGTATAGGAAGGGGAGGGAGCATATCCTATATTTCCTTTGTTCCAAAAGTGTCACATAGTTCGGCCATATTGTATGGGCAATTTGTGGCGGGAATTTCGAAAATTTGAACTTGTCAAGGTTTCGGTTTACTTTTATCGACAATTGAATTCAGAAATCTTGCTCGAAGAAACGAAACAAGTCTTAAATGATAAAATATAGACTGATATTTTTTTCTGAAATATTGTAGACTTCCTTCATTTACGAAAGAAAATATTTCTCAAGGAAAATATGATTACTTAGAGTTTTTTGACCATAAGCTTTTAGTTATTTTTTGAACAGATATCTAGGGGTCTATAAGTTTGTACTATTCACAAGATTAGTTAAAGCTGTCTCATATGAATAATTAAGCCTTAAGGTATTAGTGTTTGAATACTTCGAGTTTTTTTTGACCATAAGCCTTTAGTTTTAACTTTTGAACAGATACCTAGGGGTCTATAAGTTTGTACTATAACAAGATAAGTTAAAGCTGTCTAATATCTGAATAATCAAGCCTAAAGGCATTAGTGTTTGATCTATACACCTCATCAACAATCTCATGCGTTACTTTATGTGTCAAAAAATCATGGATGTACCGCCATGCAAAAAATAATGTTTCATTACAAACTGCTTTCACACACTTCGTAAGTGAAACCATTCTGCTTTTTGTAGGTCTTGTATTTTAACAGATTATCATTCTTGAGAATGATTTCTTACAAATATTATTAATTTTTTCTGACCGCTGTGCGAAGTCATGTGACATAAAAGGTGTTCTTTCCTTGTGAAAGACTTGTTGCAGTTTACACAAATGTATGGTCGAAAACCTGTATGCAATTTTACATGTTGGTAGAAGTGTTCTCTTAGTTTAAAACTCTTATGCCATATATCACATACGTGCAATTCTCCACTGTTGAAAAAGTTTTGAATGTACGGCATTGTTTCAGTTTACTTTTATTGGCAATTACATTCAAAGATCATGCTTGGAGTAACAAAACAAGTCTTAATAATGATATTAATGAATAATTTCTTCAACAGTTGTGCACTTTTTTCAAATTAAAATCGATTGCTAATGAAATGTTTGTTTCTTGAGGTATTCTATTTTAATTGGCAAACCTGAGTTTGTGTGAATTGATTATGGAACAAAAAATAAACACTATAAAATGCATAATGAAAACAGGTAATAACATAAATGTGTTATATAAATGTTTTATAAATACATCAGATAAATACAGGAATTTACTTACAAAATATAGATTATAATATGTATATACAAAAAAATTATGTACAATATACAGTATGACCTTACAATCCTTGAAACAATATGGAATGAGTTAAAGTCTATTTTTTTAAAATGCATTAGATCGCTAGTACATTTAGCACTATGGCGTAATCTTAAATCGAAATACTTCATCAGTATGACTTTTATTAAATTGATTCGTGATTCAATGCATTTTGCACAATATCTTTGTCGAATTCTAGAAATACACCTATCTCTGCTTGCTAAACTTTGCTTGCACCTGGCTATTATTTCGTCCTTTTTTAATAATTTGCACCTTCTGGGCCACAAGATTCCGGTATTTCGGAGGGGTAGTCTCTAAAGCTCTAGGTTCATCCACTTCCATAGGTATTGCTTAATTTAAGGGGTCTCCAGATGTTGATGTTTCCATATCACTCATTACGGTAACACAATAATCTTCTATGTTAAAAGGGGCAGCTCTGCCAACCTGAAATTTCAAATTTATCGAATCAATTAACAATAAACATTAACAAGAAAGTGAAATAATTAACCAGCTATTTTCAAAAGAGCTGTAAGATCTTTATAATATGGGGTCTTTATTAATGATTGTAACATTGTATGTTGCTTTGAAAATTTTTAATACTATTGTGTCTTATGGAAGTCAACATATTTATGATTTCAGTCACATTATTTAACTTCTTTCGGAATGACTAGCCTAAACTCACAGTATCGTTTGTTTGAATTAAAGTTTACATCAGAATATAAATATTTATAATGATCCAACGCTAAACGCTCTGTTATAATCATTTATAGAGACCATGTTTTGCACAATTTTTTTTTTAATTTAATTATGGATAATGAAGTTTACCTGCTTGGAAGTTAATTCTAAGAAAATTGAAGGTACAGCATGTTCTCTAACTCTCACACAGGATAAAGAAGTTCTATCCAAATCTTCCTCCTTGAAATGAATTGAACAAACCCTTGCGTGGGATGATGGAACCCAGTTAATTTCTTCCGAGGGCCTGAATCCACATGGCTCTCCGTTCAAGGTTCAGAGGGAAACTGTGATAAAGAAAAAGTGAGGAGGAAACAGGTATTATGAGGAGATTTGCGATACAGATATCTTATATTACAAATCCCCCGCAGTAGGAGGAAAGTATTTCCAACAATGATTTCATGTTATCAAAAGAAATGATTAATAAACTATTGACTCAGAGATAACACGTTGGAATATCAAGGTACCTATATTTTTTAGCGTGTGGTGTAAGCTGTAAGCCACGTTAATAACTGATATCAACAACAATTTCAAAATAAAACAATGGAAAGAACTTACCTGTGAAATGTAACTCCAGGTTTCTTGAGTTTCGCTTTGGATGTATTAGAGCACACATTTACAGAACAAGAAACCATTTTTAACTAATACTGAATTTCTTACTGCAACAAAACGTACAGAAAGAGAACAACAAATGAGGAAATAACAATGAAATCCTTCGTTTGAATTGCTCGAAGTCGGCCATATTGGGTGTGTCCCTGGTTGTTTTGTTTACGTGACACTTTTCAATCGTTATGCCCCCTCCCCTTCCTATACCTCCATGAATAAAACCATGGAAGGAGTCTAGAGAGAGACTCACGGTAACGTGAATGAGATGGAAGATAATCAGCTGTTAAGGGGCAAAACATTGCATCGAGTACTGCTGAAGTGCATATTTTTGTATTTTATTTCGTGTGTGAAGTGCGGGAGTTGAAATAATTATCTTTACTTGTAACAATTGAAGATAAGTAAAATCATATTTTTTATATTTCATCATGGTTAAATCCTGTTCTGCATATAATTGTACGGAAGGTTCAAGAAAGGTAGTGGAATATCTTTTTTCTCGTAAGTACTTCCGCAGAAAATAATACGTTAATATATTATGTAGTACTTACATTCCTAATTCTACAAATTTCCCAGTGATTCCAAGCTGAATCTCAGTGGGTAACAGCTATGAAAAGAAAAAAATTTCCAGCCATCAAAATCCTCTACGTTATGCAGTAAACATTTTGTTTAGAGTGATATTGTGCGTAATTTTGGAAAGATAAAACTCAGAGAAGCCTCCATACCCTCAATATTTGATTTTCCTGAACATTTAAAAAGAAGACTGCTTATCTAGATCTCATGGAAAAAGACCTTCAACTATGGAGCATCAAAAAGAACCTAGTTATAATGAAAGGTTCAACTTGGATATTGCATCAACAAGATAATTCAAATGGTGGAATAATTTATGAAGGTGTTATCAGTTTTCTCTATATTTAGTTCTCAAAACTTCTTAGAGGAAGATATCAGTAAAACCGATTGTATTGCGGAATCTCAAATTCAGAAAAAAAACCAAGGTAATATTCATTTTCATGCAATTATTTCTTCAATTACCTATGAATTTTTGTAGGAGGCAAGTTCCTTATTATTTGGGGATATAAAATATTCTGATTTGAAATCAAACAGAATCTAAAATGATATGGAACATTGCTAACAGAAGTATTCAAAGAATCCCCAAAGGAAATAATAAGTTACGATCAAAAATTTTAAAGTACAGTGCAAGATTACCAAGTTAAAGGAAGTGATAATACATTCTAGAAATTCCCGGAACATCTCACAGAATCGTTATGATACAATGCAGGTGAAAGAAACATTTGTTAGAATGTTTTTAATGCTTATGATGATTAGAATTTAATGAATATTGAGGCATTTACTGTAAATATTCACAAAAATAAATCTACTCTTGAAAATGAAGAGCATATTCGCAGAAATTCACAAAATTAATTCTTTTCAAAGGACAATAACTAATATTCCAAATTTTTAATATATTATATCTCGAAATCTGATAAAACATGCATGTATTATTTTTTAAATTTTCATTAAACTAATTATGTTGAATTTGTATTTTTTTTCAAACTCCTTCACTTCCCTTCAATATTCATTTCATTATGTTAACAATTATTGTTTCAAGCGAGTTTTTTTTACAAATTGATTTTTACTCGCATTTACCTATAGCTTGTGCGAATTTATATCATTTGCATAATTCAATAAGAATTCGAAGCGAATTGAAAAAGTAATTTTATCGATGATTCTAATAAAAAATATTTGTCCGTATTTCACCAGTAGGATTTTAATGGATAAATCGATCATTTCAAGTAATATGGGAGAAGTGTGTAATGTGGAAATATCGAATTGAGAAGTCTCAATATAAATATCATGATTTAATTCTCCTAAAGTACCTAAAATATTCAAAAATTACTAATTATCCTGTGGCGACCGTAACTCCAGTTCAAAATCCCGATTGTTTTGCCCCTTATCACGTGGTCTCAAATTGTTCATCTTGTCAAACTAGTGCAATGCGTATTAGCTCTATTTCTATCTAATGCGCGTTTCTCTTCCTAACACCAAAATAGAAGCATAGACTCCTTCCATGTTATTAGTTCGTTTTTCATCATTTCTTTCAAAGGAACGTCTATGTTTCAATCAAAAATTCGAGCACATATGGCATAAAACATCAAAATATTTGGGTTCACTCCAACTGCAAATGGCGGCGATTTGCCTCACTTTTTCTACGTGACAGTTAGGAAGTTCGACGTCCAGTTAGTATTATAGGTCCATGCAATGAAATGAATAATTACAAACATAGATAAATAAACTCTTTTATTTATCTATGATTACAAATAAAGAAGCGAAGCACAGAGTTCCCAAAACCTGCAAATCGAATGCATGTATTTTCTTTCACCATGCGTTCCCCTCGTCTAGAAAAAGTTTATATGTGGGGAAGAACCGAACAAAAAACTTGCTGATGTTGGTATCTATTCTATTCATAGTTATTTATAGATGATTGATAAATGTTCCCAGTTTCATTAGAGTTGATAAGAATCTACTAGTTTATACTGTTAACTGAATGAATGGACCCTATTCCAACATTGCTGTTCTCTCTATTGAAAATATCAGAATAGTCAAAGAATCATTATGGTACCAGGAGGCAGAACTACATACTCTACAGACTGTTTAAATTCGGTAAAATATGCAAATTCCAACCACTATTATTATTTAAGTTAGTAGGTTTTCTTACCAATCATAATTTATATTTTACAAAATTTTTAGTTTATTGTGTCTGATAAGGGTGGAAGATTAATTTTTCCTAAAACAATACCAAATGTTCGTGCCAAAATAACAACATGGATTGTTATTTTTACTATTTTGTTATGCTTTATATGTAAGTATTTTTTTTAATTTAAATCAAAATCTTAATGATATTTTTCTTTTATTTATACATAGGTACCAGCTATTAACCATGACGTTTTAATAACCGTAGAAGGTGAGTTGTTATTTCAGACTGATAGTTCATCAGTGAATCATTCATGGGAAAAAATTATTGACATGTTCACTCAATCCCCCAGTTAACCCAAGATAATTCTTGAGTCTCTATGCCAAAGAGACATAAGACAGACTCAATTTTTGATAAAAAAAATTATTTGCAGAGTGAATACTTGCGTTGTTATAATAATCGTGTGTGTGTGTAAGTTACCGTGTTACAAATACCTAGTATCTGAGAATTTACAAATTTTTTTGAATAGCTGAAGGCAGCTTACAAAAATCAGTAAATTCCATTTGTAACACAGTTATTTGCAGAAAAATGACATTAAATCTATCATATGCTCACAAAACAGTTGATATTGGTATATATACTGTATGTTGTAACGAAGCAAACTGAGACACAATTGTCTCACAGATTTTTCATTCTTTCATGAATTTATTTTGTAATCAATTCCTTAGTTCTTCCACTTACAGTATCAAGAAAACTATTGCAATATAACAGTTGTATTACATTCACCAATTATTAGGTATTTGTAACACAATGTTATTTATTATAAAGCCATTAACTATGCCATCTGAATCTATACGTAGTAGAAGTGCTGTACAGAAGTGTACTTTTTTAGAGGAACTTCTCCACTGCCAAGCAAGATATAGGGGTGATTAACAGAAGTTTTTTGCATACTTTTCACTTTCATTCCGTCAATGTTAATACTGGTTGTTGCTGCTATCACTGGTGTTTATTTCTTTATGGAACATGGATATATTGAAATCAATAAACTGCAAGCTCTCAATTTGAGTATTTTGCTTCTTCTACTTCTACTGAAAAAATTAATAAAAATAGTGAGTCGTTTACATTATTAAATAATCCGTACTTCAGTTTTATTCGAATATGACGTTATTTCACTAACTGGAGTATTTCATATTATTCAATTAAGGCATTATTCGCAATTTAGTTTGTTGTAATCTATCAATCGAAATTTTCAATTTAATTTTTCCCGTGTGAAATTGATATTGTTACAGATTATGTTACAGTTCATAATTATATCAGATGCATATCAATAATTCAGTAATTAATTGTTAGTAATTGCTGATTTGTAATTATATATAACTTTTATTTCTGAAATAATAAAGAGATTTCAAATGAAGTTAAATGAAACTTTATTCTAGGAAGATGCACCAATTTATAGTTCCCTGAGATTTGAAGAGAGAATGATGGTTTGAACTATAGCTCCAGTATGGCTCATTCGTTTTTTCATGGTTACTTGAGGCTCATATTACCAAAAAACTGGTGGAGAAGATAAAATTTGACAGAAATCATAGAAATATATTCTGACAAAAACAATGTTGAAGTGTTTCCAAAATTATTCATATTAGTACCTAGGTCTGGAGTGTGTCCTGTTTCTTTGGAAGGTACAAAATATAGAAGAAAGTCGTGTGAGTTCTATATTCATCGTAATGAAATTCTCATCATAAAAATATTTGTAAGAATTGGCTACAATAGTGCATATGTAATTGCAAATTATTTGATAGAGCAAGATACTGAAACAGGATGACCTTTATTTTATAAAGGAATATTTTCTGTAGATGATTCCAACACAGATATATACTCTCACCAGCTATGAAACTTGGGTGCTTTTAGCAGGTATAAGGTATTAAAAAGGTTAACATTTGATACTCAAATTGTGTTATACAGAGTTTTCAGAATAAGGTTCCCTAAATTCAGGATCTTAATCCTACAGATGATTTTATGATCTAAAGTTCCTATATAGACTACCATTGCTGCTGTGAGATACAGGGTGTTGAATTTAAAGAAAAAAATGGGTTTTTGAAAAAATTTTCAAAAAACCTTTTTTCTTATCTGCAACACTACGTATCTTAGACAATGCATCAGAGACCCATGGTCCATAGGAGTTTTCTGTCATCAAATCATCTGAGGATTAAGATCTCAATTTACGGAACCTTATTTTGAAGCACCCTGTTTAAAATCCAGTTATGTATACGTACCTATGTTAGTAGTTGAAATATTAGAAATCATAAAATAAAAGGTTTGGAAATAACCATGAAATATTTTCATAAATTCGAAATTCATATGTTAATAAGAAAAATTTAAATGATATTTCCAGTCTTGATATGATAAGCTATAAATGTCACTAATTGAAATTTAAGACTGCCTAACATAGGGTTCATTACTAGTGTCGGCTGATGAACGAAATTATTTCTAAAAACAATTTATAAACTTACCTCTCACCTGGTTTAGCTGCTGCGACCAAATTTTATTATAGTTGGTGATAATTTTTACCTGTGCTGGGGATACTATAGAAAACATTCAGATTCTATAAAATAACAAGGTCTGTTTATCGCGAGTTCTTGGACTATGAACATTGTTGATAGAGTGTTCATTTGAGAGAGAGTGATAACTGTTCAACAAAAAACTGAAATGTTTCCCAATATTATTTTCAAGAAGTCAAATGTAATGATACTTTGCTGTATTTTATGGTTTCTTATCATATAAAAGTTCTTTGGAATAATACTGGATGAATTGCATCCAGATGTGTCATTCAGATAAATTTTTAAAAGAGGGAAAAAGGTGAAGAATATGAATAGATCTAGCTCTCAAATTCATCGTTTACTTCATATATGAAGTATCTGCCCAAGATACAGAATACAGAGGATTGATTCCAGAGGTATGATCAATGATCTGAGCATCCAGATACAGTATCAGCTTGACAACCAGTCTAAGAAGAAAACCAGTATTATATCCATAATCAGTTGGCTAACTCATGAAAACAGACGGCTTGAAGTTCTGTGATGTTCAGTCAGCTACCTTTTATGAGCGAACGTTATTAGAGCACTGGATGACTCACGATTATATA